>APFE030553947.1:127168-157290 GCA_000404065.3 Pinus taeda | reverse complement strand
TCATGTGATAAATGCATGTTTAGAGAAGGATTGCTCTTAATTGTCTTGTTTGTCACTAGAAAGTCTTAGGCTTCTAGGGAGGTTGGTTTTGTCCGTAAGATTAACTCTTTCCGCATGACACTAAGGATTAATATTATAAACATTATGAATAATATTATACCCTAGGGATATGAACCCTTAGATTTATAAACCTAAGGGATTTATATTATAAACCCAAGGGATTGATTCTAAAATCCCAAGGTATTATATACCCGAGGGATTAATATTATAAACCCAAGGTATATAAACCCTAAGATAAATATTATAAACTATAAAATATACATGGTTGACCATCGTTGACCATTTCTTATTTTCATATTGAGACAATCTTTGTCAGAATGCGACATTGGACCATGGTTGAGCATGATTGATTTTCATATCAAGATAATATTCATCATAATGCAATATTGGACCATGATTAATTTTCATATTGAGAAAACCTTATTTTCTAATGTGACGTAGGACCATGGTTGACCATAATTATAAACACAAGGGATTTATATTAAACCCCAGGGTTAATATTATAAACCCTATGAATGATATTTCACCCTAGGAATGTGAACCCTTACATTAATAAACCTAACAGATTGATATTATAAACCGAAGGGAATAATAAACCCAAGGGATTAATACTAAAGCTGAAGGGATTATAAACCCAAAGGAATAATATTGAACCCAAGGGAATAATATTGAAGAATACTTGGACCATTTGAAGTAGGTCACTATAAAAGAAGACTTAGATATCATGAGACAGAACATGCAAAAGTATACAGTTGGACTTGCTAAAGATAATATGAAATTGTTATTACAGGTACACAACGGCTCTAAAAACATTTACCTAGATGTTATGGAGGCCATAGTCACATATCAACTGAACTTTCTTTCAAATTTTGAGGACATAGTTGCATAATATAAATCTTGGCATCAATATGTCACTACAAATTTACAAGTTGAAGTTGTTGAGATATTGTTTCCTCAAACTCAAGTTTAGTGTATTATGTTTGCCTTATTAGGCTCTAGCCATTTTTGTCCTATATTTCGAGTTTTGTCCTATTGTATTTGAGAAATAATAAAGTGTAAATCTAAGAGGAAGTCCAAGACTTAAATGTGGAATGTGAAGAGTCATTAGTTAGAGTAAAGACAAAAGAAGTCGAAGATTCATGAGGGAAGCTCAAAAGTCACAAGGGGAGATGAAGAGTCATCCCACTTGTTATAAATAAACACTCATAATTCAAACAAAGCGGCTTGGAACCTAACCTTTGGAGCCTTGGCTTCTCTAGTCTAGCATAGGAAGAGTATCATTCTTTGAAGAAGCAAGTGATGGCTTCATTTTCCACTATTGGGGCTAATTTCATATCAATGTAACTGTATGCTCAAAACTTTCACTCAATGATAAGAAGCTCTCAGAGCCATCACACTTTCATGCATATATCGTGAGTGTTGTAAGACTATTATTTATATGTTTATGGTGTTTGTTAATTCATTTATTCTAATGTTAATGAACTATTTCATCTACTTTAGTATGTATCTTGTTGAATGTGTGTTTCTTATGCTATTATGATTGTTGTTATCTCGTGAACTATTTTACAGGTTAGCTAATGATTCTTTATATGTGCTCGTGTGTATTGTTTATGATAGTAATATTAATTTCTTTCAAGGGGATCACTCTTTTCCCTTTGATGTGAAAGAACCTTTTATACATTGCAATTGATATCTCACAAAGTTCACACACTTTTTCTCACCAAAGCTATGCATATGTCATCTTATGTGTTCATTTCAACCAAGGCACATCTTTGATACCACCGATTTGACAACCAGTCATATTTCGTTTGGGGCTCATATTCAAAAATGTGTGAGGTCTAATTGGGACTTCATATCGGGAAGACCCCATTCCCTATTGTCTACATCCAACACCATCAACATAAAGAAACTAACATATTAGGTGTGATCTTTGTGCATGTGAATTCATATTCTAAGTCCAAACCAATTAGCCTAACAACTTATTATCTTGATACATGTAAACACATATTATTTTTTCGAAGGAAGCTAACACCATAACAAGTATTCCCACATGAAAATACATAATCTTTTCTAAAAGAAAGCTAACACAATATTGCATGAAAATACATAATCTTGTACAAAATAATACTAACACAATCTTGCATGCAAATGCATGATCTTTTCCGAAATAAAGATAACACAATAACTAGTACTCTTGCATGCAAATACATATTGTTTTTGAGAAAAACTAACATAACACATATTCTTTTCGAAGAACTAATGCAGTAGTCATTATTTATGTGCACATATTTATTTCAAAGAAAACTATTATTATATAGGTGCATTTGTTCTTTTCCAACAAAACTATTATAATAACTATTAATGTTACTTATTCTTTCCAAGAAGGACTTATGTCTTATATTTTCAAAAGGGGAACACATAGGGTAATTATTTTTAAACATAACTAATCATTCCTCTCCAAAATAAAATCCCACAATCCATACTCTTCATGCATGAGAATTCGTGGAAAATCTTTCCAAAAATTATAAATGGCTAGCGTGAGAATTTAAAAGAAACACTTCAATAAGGTAAACTTATTTTATGTGCATCCCTATGCCTAATAACTCGTGAAAGTTTTTCCCAAAAACAATAACTATTCTCATAGAGGAAAATATAACGAATTTTTATCTTTATACACAAAAGGGTAATATGCATCTCTTTTTCTATGAAACAATAGCATGAATTACTTATCGTTTTAACACTTAGAACCCCTTAGCCCAACGAAACTCCTGATGTAATGTTGTATGTCAAAACAACAACTTTTTCCACTCCATTATAAATAACAATGACTAGGGAAGAGATGAAGTAGTCCTATGTTGAACTCCTCACAATACCAAGCTTCTCAATCTCTTTATAGAGCTGTTGATGTTTTTCAGGAATGCACATTTCTCCTCCGCACCAAATTTTTATTCTACTACAACTTCTTGTTCGTTTTTTAATACCTACAACCTTTTTTGGAATAATTTAAAATATCTTCTTGTTTATGAGGATTTGAAGCGGTGTGAGGTAAGGAACAAGTGGGTGGTGGCAAGTTTTAGCAAGAAAAGGCTTCATTTGACTTTTTCTTTAGTCAAATGGAGAAATTTGAATTTTCACTTTAGCGGCATAACTTGAGCCACAGTAAGTATGAGTGACATGACCAAATCACTTAGTTAAGTAATTCAATTTTAGTTTTTGGGAAATAGGTAGTGTTCTACATGACTTGATTACAAAGAGCTAGTTATCTAGTGGAGTTATGTTTAGTGAAACTTAGTTATTTGAGCTCTATCCTATAATAGATTCATTATGAGTTCAATTGAGTAGTTGTAACCATTGCTAACTCATCATCTCTCAGTTAAATAGTCAATTTAATAAAAATATCTGTAATCATTCATGCAATTTGAATTACCTAGTGAAGTTGGAAAGAAAAAAGATATAATCATTATTGTATGCTAGTGAGAGGACATTGTTTACATGTATTAGGTGAGCTAATTTGCTCAGGAATTCATAAGGAAATAAGAGTTTTCATATTCTTCAAGAGCAAGAATTGTGCGAGAAAATAGGAGGAAACATGAGGCCTATTTTTCCTAAGTGTAGGGTAGAGAAGACTGAGAGGGAAATCTCTGGCATAAATGCATGGGACGCACACCATGGAGCTTCCAAAATAATGCAACAAATCACCACTAGACTTCCAAAATGCACCCTTGATCAACATGATGTATGCAAGGTATGCAATATTGGAAAATATGTTAAATCCTCCTTCAGGGTTGAGATAACAAAGCTGAAGCCATATTCGAGTGAGTTCGCCTAGATGTGTGTGGACCCTTTTCTAGACTCTCAATTGCAAAGCACATGTATTATGTTATCATAATAGATGATTTTTCCTACAAATTTTATGACGAGGGATGTGATATTTGACAAGGAGGAAACCATGAGGAGTTCTCTAGAGCGAGAGTTTAGCATACCACCAGAGGAAGAGCTTTTAATTACAAATGAGAATCCTTAGTTAAATGCATAGAGTCAAATATTGCATAAAGACAAGAGGACATTCCAAGAGGATGATGTGGAGCATCCACATGTGGAGGCACAGAGAGAAGGTTGAATGGAGGCACCCACTCACATAGGGCCTTCCAAAGAAGGCAGGAAGAGGACTATGATGGTTGAAATATTGGTGCAGGAAGCTCAAGAGCAGGTTAGAGCTCCCAATTCCTCTCATAGATAGAGGATACTAGCAGATAGGTATATAGGATATATGATACTAATGTCAAAGTTTATTTCTTATGAGCAATATTCTTTTCAAGAGGAAGTTACCGAACAGATGTGGGTATATTCCATGGTGGAGGAGTGTGACTCCATCATGAAGAATGATGCTTCGGAAGTTGTGCCTAGACATGAGGGCAAATCCTTTATTGTTTCTTGGTGGTTGTATAAGGTGAAACATGCAATGGATGCTAGTGTTGAGAAGTACAAGTCCATATTTGTCGCAAAAGGCTTCTCACATGTGGATGGGATTGATTATGAGGAGAGTTTTTACCATGTGGCAAGATACTCATCTATTAGAACCATACTTTCTTTGGCAACATCATTTGGGTGCAGTATCCACCAAATGGATGTTAAGACTTCCTTCATCAATGGAGTGGTTGAGGAAGAGATCTACATTCAACATCCTAATGGGTTTGAGACCTTTAGTAGGGAGACACATATGTGTAGGCTCATGAGAACCCTATATGGTATCAAGCACACACCTCATGCTTGGTACACTCACATAGATTCTTATCTTAGTGGATTGGGCTTCACTAAGAGTGAAGAAGATGCCTATCTCTAGGACATTATGATAGATGGTAGTTTGCTCATCCTTGTTCTCCATGTCGATGATTTGATATTGACCGGAGATGACATGTTGATCCATTCTTACAAGGAGAACATTGCAAGAGAGTTTGAGATGAAGGATATGGGTTTGATGCATTTCTTCATTGGCTTTGAGGTGTGACAGGGAGATGGAGAGATAGTTTTTGGACAATGGAAGTACACCTATGAAATCCTTCACAGATTTCATATGCAGGATTGCAAACCCATGGATAATCGTTTAGGTACTAACTAGAGGAAGGAGGATGCTTCTACAAGGGAGTTAATGAGTGGCACTATCGATAGAAAATTGCTAGGGTCCTTGATGTACTTGGTGAACACAAGGCCCAACATTTGTTTTGGATCTAATAATCTTAGTCAATTCATAGTGAATCCTTCCAAGCTTCACTAGAAAGCAACAAAACATGATCTTAGATACCTCAGAGGCGCAATAAATTTTGGTTTATGGTACATGTAGATTGATGGAGTGAAGCTCCAAGGCTTTACAAATGCAGATTGAGTAGGGAGTCCTTCAGATAGGAAGAGCAAATCAGGAGTAGTTTTCAGTGTTGTGTCAGTAGTAGTTTCTTAGTACAACAGGAAACAAAGATTTGTAGCACTCATCTTAGCAGAGTTGAAGTATATGGTTGATAGTCAAGTAGCATAAAAGGCTATTTCGATTAGAAAGATCTTGGCTGGTCTCTTGAGTGAGGGGACGGAGCCTATATTAATCCACTGTGACAATCAGAGTTGTATAAAACTCTCTAAAAATCCATTTTACATAATAGATCCAGGCACATAGACATCATGTACCGTCACCTGAGAGATTATGTGCAGAGGAAGATTGTTAAGTTACGGTAGACTCCTACAGAGGAGCAAGATGCATACATCTTGACAAAGGTTTTGTCAAGAAGGAAGTTCACATTCCATGGTAGCAAGATTGGGGATGTTTAAAACCCATTTCTTGCTAAGAGGGAGTATTAAATTATATCAAGAAAAGGCTTCATTTGACTTTTTCCTTAGTAAAATAGATAAATTTGAATTTCCACTTCAGCTGGATGAATTGAGTTGCAGTTAGCATGAGCGGCATGGCCAAATCACTCGGTTAAGATAGTCAAATCAAGTTTGTGGGAAAGAAGTAAAGTTGTGCATGAATTGGTTGATGAGATATAGCTATCTGGTGCAGTAATATTTAGTGAAACTCATTTATCTTAGCTTTAGTGTAGAATAAAGTCAGTATGAGTTTAGTTGAGTAGTTGTAACTATTGTTAGCTTACTAATCTCGTAGTGAACTAATCAATTTACTAGAAATAGCCCTAGTCATGCATGAAATTTGAATTTCCTAGTGAAGATGGAGAGAAAAGGCATAATGCAATCATTATTGTGTACTAGTGAGTGTACAATGTTTGCATGTAGTAGGGGAGATAATTTCCTTGGGAATTATGCAAGGAAATAGGAGCTTCCCTATTCTTTAGGAGCATGAATTGTGCAAGGAAATAGGAGGAGTAGGAGGCCTACTTTTCCTAAGTATTGGGTAGAGCAAACCGAGAAGGAGGAGATCAATATTGTAGTGTTAGTTGATCTTCAAGGATTGAAGTTGTCATTGTTATCATATGATATAATACAAACAAAGGAGGGATTTTTCACAGTTAGATTCCCCAACAAGGAAAGTAAATTATGTTCATTGTGATTGAATGATTGCATGTGTTTCTATTGTATGTTTACCCTTCCATATATTGAGTAGAAGAAATTTGTGTCTATTGTTTTTAGTTTGAATTCATTAGCAGTTGCAAATTTTAATTTATTTCTACAGGTATTTCTATAGGTGATCTAAATATATATAGAGATGAATTCATTCTCATGTGAGAAAAAGAAGTTGTAGTACAGGGGCTCACCATAGCCAATATTTTCCTTCTTACACCCCCATCTTTAAGCTGTCCTTGCCTCTTTTCTTGTTTTCATCCTCAATTTAATTTTCATGAATGTCAATAATAAGTTTTGTAACTAATTCATGATTCTAACCAATAAAATAACATGACCTTAACAATAATATTTTTATAAATGGTAAATGATACGTTAAGGTTATGTGTGTGTGAGATATTGCAATAATTTACTTAACACACTATTGAGATATTTTATTTACAAACTCTATGTTCCACATTAAAATGTTTTTTTTGAAATAATTTTTAAATACATGTCAAATTAATTAACCCTACATATTGACATGTTTTATTTGATCCACTTTAAAATATTATTATTAATATTATTATAATTATAACACATCTCCCTCTTATTACTTTTATTAGGAAGTGAATGAATTATTTTAATTTCAATTACTTTTTTTTTAATCTCTAAGCATTGAAATATTTTATTATGGTCAATATTAAAATAGATTCCTTTTTACTTTCTCTATATACATATACATAAAATTGATATTAATACAAATTAGTTAACATGGAAATTCAAATAGTTTATTTAAATACATTTTCTTTATACCTTAAAGTGAAAATATAAGAATTATTATTTTATTTTATTTAATCTCTCTAAAGTTGATATAAAATTCTATTACTTTAAATGTATATCTAAATATTTTATTTATGCTTAAGATTGATTTTGGAATATTCTTACTAGACCTCCTTCATACTAGGTTATATAGCTACTGTATTTAAAACTAATGATATATATTAATTTTGTTTTCTTATTATATACAATTTTTTTCCAATTTAGAGAATACTTTCTTCTATTTTAAAATAAACAAGTGCTAATTCGAAGTTGACCATGGAAGGAATCACACATTTCCCTCATACTAGGGTGTAGAATGCATAATTACACATCTGCCTCCTATGCTTTATATAATGTAAAATAAAATGTCAATATTATTTGATTCCTGCCTATTGAAATATTTTATTTGTCTTACATAGAATTTTTTATTAACATTAATATTTTTAAATGCCACATGTGGATTTTATATTAAGAATTGAAAGAAGTATACATCTCTATCTTATTAAGTCTTACTTGATTTTCTTACTTCGGATTATTTGTTTTCTATAGAGATTGAAATAATTTTTTATGGTCAATATTAAAATATTTTATTTTTTACTTTCTATTTATATATACATATACATAAAAAATTGAGGTTTAAATATATTAGTAATATTATATTCAAATAGTTTATTTAAGTTCTATATTGAAATATTTCTAAAAATATTTGTCGCTCTCAAAAATAAAATAAAAAAAATTGTTGTTGTTGTTGTTGTTGTTTATTTTGTAGTTGAGATATAAAATTGTATTATTTAGCATGGCCCATTTAAATATTTTATTTATGCAAAAGTGAATATATTTACCACATAGAATTAACTAACCATATATATATATATTTATTTTTTTTAATTATAATTAAGAATAAAACATTTTATTTTTATTTTAAAAGGAATATATTTTAAATGAATTACTAAACACGAAAGAAATTATATCTCGTATTGGGTTGTAACAGTATGGATATAAACTAATCCTACTATTATTTTTTTTTATATTTTTAAAATTATATATTTTTTTATTATTTCTAAAAGTAGAAATAATAATTTAAATATATATTTGTTTTTTCTTTTATTTATATAAAAATTAAAAATTAATCATATATAATTCAAAAAATTCCAAATAAAATTAAATATTTCAAATATATTTAGCTATTTTTCTCACTAATCCTACTTTATTATTTTATTTTTATATTTTAAAATTATGTATTTTTTTATTATTTCTAAAAGTAGAATAATATTTTAAATATATTTGTTTTTTTCTTTTATTTATATAAAATAAAAAATTAATCATATATAATTCAAAAATCCAATAAAATTAAATATTTCAAATATATTTAGCTATTTTCTCTTCACTTAAAATCGAGAAGCATTAATTTAAACTTAACCATATATTAAGTGATTGAAGATTTTTGTGGTGAAAATTTTTAGAATCAATGTTCATAATATTAACCACAATAGTCATGTTAAATATCGACTTTTCAAGTCTATAACAAGACTCATCGTCGAGAGAAATCCACAGAGAAGAGTAAGGAGGAAGGGGAGGAGAGAGAAATGGCCAACCATGTAACCCTAAATAATTGATGGACAGAAAAAAAAGGGGTTTAAAAATGTTAATGGAAAAAATGATGACGGAAATTAGAAATGAAAATTACAAATGGTAATAATAATTATTAATAAATTATATTAATTATTAATATTTATTAATAAAGCTTAATTTAAGATAATAGTTAATTAAGAAAGTTAATAATCATATTATTATTATAAGAATTAATTATTTTCATTATTGGTAATAATATTTATTACTAATAATGAGGATGGATTAATCATATAATAATTATATTCATTGTAATAATATCTTCTGGAGTCATCGCATTTATGTTTGATTGGAATCAACGTTTCGAACCAACCGGTTCATCATCAGGATTAATAAACATGATACTAAATTAAACCTATATTAATAATAATTTAATATTTTCTTAGAAATTAATACTAATGATTATATTAAAGGGTGGGTGGATAAATGGGGAGGACCAGATTAATTATAAATGATGAAAGATAATATTATTATAAAGGTTTGACAGTTATTATTGAAGAAATATAAACAAAGCTTCTATTATGATATTGGTATATTATTATTAAAGGGAATGATTAGTTTATATTAGTTAAAAAAATTTAAGGGAGGAAAGGAAGGATTATGGGAAGGGAGCAAGGGAGAGAATTGTGAGGGAGGGATGAATGTGAGGGAGATGAATATGAAAGGTAGGAGGGGAGATTAAATACAAGACTAGTCATTGTTGAGAGCTCTAGCGTTTTGAGTGAGGGCAGGAATCGAACTTCTGCTTATTTCCACACTATCATCTCTATTAAGATTTTTAGGATGCTTTATAATTTCAAGTGCTTCCTATATTTCCCGTTTATATTGATGCTTCTCTTTAGCGATTATTTTACAGTCTTCAAGGCATATGTGGTGACATGTCCTAGTTGAGTGTTTTGCTAGTGCAAATGATCTAGTTTTGTTATTTTTTATGTTAGTACCATGCTCTTTGAGCCTTATTTTAAAGGACCTTCATGTCTCACAAATATAGCAATTCCCACAAGAACACATTATTTTGTAAATGCCTTTTTGCTGGGGGTGATTCAGAATGTCTTTAACAGATCTCATCTTATGTCTAATGGTAGTTAAGGATTTGAAAGAGGTTTCGATACCATTCCATTTTAGAACCCTAGCAAGCTTTTCAGTGACTCCTTGAATGAAAGGAAGATAAGATTTATTGTTACAATTTTGAGAGTTAATAGCAAGGGGTCTTACTTGATTTCTAATCTTGGCTCTTTTGATGGTCTTAATGATGTCTTATTTTTATACCCAATGCTTAAAAAGACCTTTCTTAAATATTCAATTTCCTCCCCAACATGATTAGTGTTAGATATTATTAATTTCACCTTAGAAGATTTTATATTTCTTCAATAATAACTATTAAACCGTTATAATAATAATAATATATTTCATCATTTATAATTAATCTCTTCCTCCCCATTTATCCCCTACCCCTTAATATAAATCATTAGTATTAATTTCTAAAAAAAATAAAATAAATTATTATTAGTATATGCTTACTTTAGTATCATGTTTATTAATCTAGTTAATAATATAATTATTATATGATTAATTCAACCACATTATTAGTAATAAACATTATTACCAATAATAATGATAATTAATTCTTATAATATTAACATGATCATTACTTTATTATTTAAACCATTATCCTAATTAAGTTTTATTATAATTATTAATAATTAATTTATTTATTAATTAATTATTATTATCATTTGGTAATTTTCATTTCTAATTTCCCTCATAATTGTTTCCATTAACATTTTTAAACAACTTCTCTTCTCTCCTCTTTTTTTTTTCCTATTTATTCCTCTATTAATAATTTAGGGTTACATGGTCGACCATTTCTCTCTACTCTGCCTTTATTGCACTCTAAATTCCCTTCCTCCTTACTCTTCTATGTGGATTTGTCCTCACAATGAGTCTTGTTGTAGACTTGAAACATCGATATTAAACATGACTACTGTGGTTAATATTTATATATGCATATTTAAATTTATGTATAAATCCCACCACCTATATTACATTCAAATATTTCTCGTTGAAATATTATTCATTGATGTTTTGTACTCTTAAACTAGTATATTTGATAATTTAATATAACCATGATTTTATGTAATAATGTAAAATGACATATTCTTCTTTATGTGGTGTAAGTCTCTTTATTTGTATATTTGGGTTGGGCATCTTTGGTGGGGATGGGTAGTATAAGGGTACACATTACCTAGTTTGTGTCCTCTTATACATATTTTATATAAACATAAATATAAAATTTTAATATGGTAATGAATTATATGTTAATTTGTGATGATATAGATATATATCTACATAAACAATTGAACAATTATGGTATTTAATTATTTATATATGTAATTGATTTGAAAAAATATTATGGTATTTGAAAGATTTGAATATAAATAATATTAATTGAAAATGATAAAATGTTTTATATATATATATATACACCTTGATGGGGTTAGTAGTTGAAGAAACTGTGGCTTAGAAGATGGCTCACAAATCCCATCCCATGTGTCATTAATATCGATCGGGCGGCCTAAGGATGCTTCACTTGGAATTAGCTTGGTGAAGGTTCTAAAGAACGTCAAACATTGAATTGCCACTGGTCTAGTCACGGGGTTTGTTTTTGGGTTTCATGAGTTGAGGGATAAGTTTATGGAGGGTGGAATTTCTTCAAGTGATCAGGGTGACTTCCAACCCAAGCCATTCCTCACCCCTTGTTTGAATATTTCAACGTTTTGTTATGTAAGAAGAATGGTGTTTCTCTAGCTTCGTTGGTGGCACAACTGAACCAATTTAGGACTCAAGATCATTGTGTCTGGTAGGGTTAAGAAGCAGCTGATTTCAGTTAGTGTGGGTAGGAGATTTTCTAGTAAGGGATGACTGTGTACTGGTCCTTGGGACCTCCAACTCTATTATATCACAGGTACATTCTTCCAGGTTGTCCTTTTCCAATGTTCTTTTAGGGAGATTTGAGCATGTTTTCCTTGTGCTTCTCATAGGCATTGGTGGATATCGAGTATTCCTCATGGTGATTGAGAAATCCTGTTGCAACCCCCTTAAGGGAGTTGGGAGCCTCAAAGGGTGTAATTTCCCCTAGGACCTTAGTGTCGAGTGTGGATAAGCAGTACATGGTGGTTTGTTTAGGTTGTAAGGTCAGGGAATTTCTTAATGAGTAGGGTGGCAAGGAATTTATCATGTCAAGGGTTGCAACGATCTCACTAGCAATTTGTGGTCTCATCTTGTAGGTTTTGGGTTGGGACTCACAGAGATGCCCTCCATTGGTGGTTTGTGTTGTGGGAGCCACTATCTATTCCAAGCGAGGGGGTAGGTTGGTAGTTGATGCAACACCAAAATGGATTTTCTCATAGGGGTGGTTGGCCTCAAGGTATTAGTGCAGTGCATCCTATGGAAAAACGTGATATTGGGGAGGAGTTCAACCAACAACCTACTAACGTTTTAGGAAAAGTCAATATACCACCTCCATTCGATGATCACCATGATGACCGCAACGAGGTTATAGACTATATATATATGGGGTAAATATTGCATTGCTTTCTAAACTAGAATTTACATGGATATACTATATATGCAAGGTTGATCTTTCACTAGGGAGACCATACCATAGCTCTTTCTAGAGGTATAGGAAATCATGGTTTTAAAAAAAGGATATATATATTATATATATTATATATATATATAATATATATATATATATATATATATATATAATATATATATATATATATATATATATATATATATATATATTTATATATGTATATATATATATATATATATTATATATATGTTATAATATATATATATATATTATATTATATATATATATATATATTATATTATATATAATATATATATATATGGGCCAGATTGGTCATGATAATGAAGTAGATAATCATAATAAAAAAATAAACTGAAGCATAACAAGATTAAGCTGAGGGATCAAAGTTAGTAGCAACAAACTGAATAGGGTATTTAGTGTTTTCAAGGTTGATCCCAGCTAGGGGATGAATTCCAATATGCCAATGTTATCAGAGCCAAATTGGTGATCAAACTAAGAAAAAACCTCTGAACCATGAATTGGTTAGGACCAAAAGAGAACCAGTTAAAAAACTAGACCAAAGAACCAATTGACCAAAAATATATAAGTACTTGAATTTTAAATAAAAACATATATATTCATCTACATCCATGTAAATACAAACTATTTATACAATAATAAGGTAAAGATATCACTTAAATAACATGTAAGGGTGCACATAACCAAATTACCATCAAGTGCCAACCATTTATGAAATGAAAATACAACCACCAATAAGCTCTAGATGGCCTCTAGCATCCAAAAAATCATGCTTCAACATATACCTACATATTATCAAAATCCATTTCCTATATTGAGATATTCGTCATCGATATCACCGTATAAGCATTAAAATATGTAGAAAAATGTAGCATGTCAAGTCAAGATTTTCTTTAAGTAATGTGTACATTTTTTGGAGGTTCATGATAGAGGAGTTTGAAAACCAATGCCACTACCATCAAGGTACATAGAAGGCTTGGTCCTCTTGATTAAATACTAGTTCCATGCCCTCATACATGACAACCAATGGAAACATTGCAATCCATTAATCATCAAATCATGAAAAAGTGTTAAGTTTTATATATTTTGAGTGAGATCTAAATTCTATTTTCTCCACATGAAATTCAATTAGGTTAGAACCACTTTCAAAAATCCTGAGTCATTTCATGGTAATGTTAAAAATTTATGTAAAATGAAAGGTAAAGGATAATGCCTCTTTTACTTTAAGAATTTAACATTACCATTAATTGCATAGCAATACAAGGGCCATATGCTTGAATATTAGGCAACCCCACTTAAAATATTATGTTTTGTTACGTTTTTATTTATTTATATAAATTGTGTTTTAAATATCTTTGGTTAAATTGTATGAAACCAGATCATCTGGTACAACATTGGCCAATTTAGTGAAAAAAGGCTAGTTTAATACCAAACTGACCATTTCCTATTCCAAAACTCAAACATCCCCTTTTATTTTCATCCCAATAAATAAAATATATCATATAATTTTTATTTAATATAATTGGAACCAAACCTACTGTTTTCGATTCTAGACCTCGAACCAAATTGATTTGACCCCCAAACTAGTCAAACCAGCTAGTTCTACTGATTTCGGTCTGGTTCTAATAACACTGCAACCCAAGTATTGACCCATGTACCTTAGATGATGGTGAGGATGCTCTAGACAATGTACGATGTCATCCTATCTGTTATAGACATTTTTGGGCACTGCAACACCAATCATAAATGTCCATAAACCAAAGGCTCCTAAGTCCCTAAAAATGTTGCTTCACTCCCTAAAGGAACAAGGTTAGCGGATTACATCATCTCCCAGAAGTTCTCCACAGAAAACTGCTCAGAACTAGTCAAAGCTGGACCATATAGAATATCCAGTGCAGAGGGTGCGATGCATCTCATCTACTCAGTGTAAAGGGTGAGATGCATAGTGGAAAGCCCTTCTCTAGGGTGCGATGGGAAAGAATGGACAAATGACAGAGACAATTTGCGAGGTCGAGGATCATAGAATCTTCCAGAAACTTCTCCTCTGACACTTGCCTCTCTGAATTCGCCCAGGGATGAGTAAGAGATCATCAATCTCCAAGTGGAATCAAGAACTATCAGAGAGAGGACACTAATAGAAATCCCAGGAGCTAACTCACGGCCCTACAATAATCTATATATAGATCCCTCATCATAGAGATCCAGAGGCTAGAATCTTGTATCTTGTAAGGAAGTGTTGTGGGCTTCCTGGTGTAACATCATAGTGTTGGGTGATCTAAGCTTTTCATGAGGTGAAGAAGGTCTTTCATGCTGAGAGGATGACGCTGGGTCAGAACAATTGGTTGTAATCCTCTCTGCTATTCTTGATATTAATAAAGCTATTCAAGTTTTCCTCCACATTCTTGTATGTTGATGATATATGCATTTGTGTGGCCAATACATATCTGGTCCTGTATTGCTTAGGATTGTAGATCTCTATTCTTCAATAGTATTATGCTGCTTTGATTCCACAGGTTCTCTTTGAAGCAGGGTAGACGTAAGAGGAGCAACAAAGATTTGTTAGAAGGGAGAGGAACTAAGCAAGGAACCAAGTGCAAGACTGAGGTTAGTGTCCTTTGTTCCCCTCTTATCTACTTCTCATAAAGGAAAGCTATAATAATTTCAATTTGCTTCTTTCTAAGATAGCTACCAGTCTTAGTGGGACTAGCAGCTCTGAGTGGACACTAGATTTCCCGACAACAAAATGGTGACTCCACTGGGGAGCGAATAGATTGTTTGCTTGTCTATTTTTGTTTGTTTGATAAACTTACAAATGGAGCCTGAAGTCAAGCCAACTAGCCTTCAAACTACATTTGCTATGCAATTGCAAAGTAGATCAATGTTGCTTCAGTCTATCTCCGGGTTTTGTTTATAAACTGAACAATCGATTTCCAAACATTCTAATTACCTTGGTGGTGGCTCTAGTAACCTCATTAGATCAACCCTTGTGATTTATATTTACTGAACATCACTTGCTCGGCCTAAATCCCTGAACTGAGCTGGAAACTGTGACCAAAGACCAAGTATAAGTCTCGCACTGGTAGCATCAGACCCTCTCTTCAAGGAAGTCTATATGCATCGCACCTCCTGTGTGCAGTAGGTGAGATGCATACTGGATTCCCTATGTAACAAGTGCGATGGTCAGAGAAGGTTAATTTTTCCTTCATACTTTGGTTTTTCTTCACTCTCTTCAGCTTTATTTAGGTTTTTTGTTGTCTATGATCAGTATACCTCTATGGAAACCCCCTTCCTTTCCATCATTCCACCTCCATTGTGCAAAGAATTGTAAATGTTTTTATGTATTGTGTGCCATTTTCAGCTCTCTTTTACAAAGAAGTAGCATAATCAAACAATCGTTTCTTGATTTGGAAGTGTTGCAAGTGTCGTTTTCAGTCATAAAAAAGAATCCTATTGTTCTTGATAGTCGATTATACTGTTACTCTCGTATTTGATTTGAATTAGTGGTTTTTCAAGTGCTGAAATCAGTTTTCAATTCAAAATCACAAAGTGTCGTCATTATCTTCCTTTCGTTTTGAAGAGAAATTTGTTAGTATAGTCGCTTTGAAAGGATAATTCAGATTTGTACTTAGCATTCTTCTTTTCATTCACACATTAAGAAGGTTGAAAATAAATACATGCATGTGCACTTGCATTTAGACTGCTTGTTGGTTTGATTTAGGACAGTGCATTTAGTGTGTGCTCTGTGCTCTATATTGAAAGAATCCCATTTTTCTTTCCTTAGTAGCTAGGATTTTCATTGCAAAAGAAGATTAAATGATTGTTTATCATCTTAGACTGCATTTTAGGAATTGTATATATACATCACACGGTGAACTTGAAAGGCAAATTTCTTAAGCAAGATCAACTGTAAAATAAATTCAATGAACATAAAAACGCTTTGGAACCTAATGCACAACATCTAGAAGTCTAGGTTAGAGACGTATTCCGACGTCGTAAAGCCTGGTAACTATCGCTTTCATTGTTGGTTTGGTGATTCCTCCTCTTTGAGATGACAAGTGCCAATACGGACTTGTGCTCCCACGTACCGTCGAGTATATATTGGGAGACCACAATAGGCTATATCCTTTGTCCTTAGGAAGTCCTGTCTACCACCCTATCGATCGCAATGCACTGAACACAGCATTCGGGAAGATTGACTGTCGTACCGTAAACATTATTCTGCAGTTTTGCGATTAGTTTGGTAATCCCTCTGTCTAGATTTCTAGAGTAGTCTCTTTCGTTCCTTTTTAGACTCCTTAAAGGAAAAGGTCCATCTGAGCACTTATCACTTCAGGCTCATTAAAAATCGAAGGTGACTAGAGTCATCTTTTGTTTTTTCTCGACTCTTAAAAATTAAAAAAAACAAGTTGTGTCAAACGTCATAAAATTTATTTTAATCGGAATAACATCACTATTCCCTGGTTGGTCTTAGAAGTTAGTCTCCCTTCATCACAAGTTCCTATAGAATCGCTAGGAAATCTTTTGGATAGACTAGATATGTTTGAACAACTATCGACATCTAGGACTGTCTCATCTAACACAGCAAAAGCAAAACCTCCTGTTGCTACTCCAACAATGTTCGATGGTGTACCATCTGTCCTGGAAAGTTATCAACAACAAGTCGGAGTCCAATCAAGGACTGCTTCGACAACATGGTCAGTTCCTATTTCTTCATTCGGATTCTCATCTGGTATTTCTTATGTTGAAACTCAACAAAATGATCCAATGTGTCTTCAAAGGTCAATCGACCCTTTAGGTACTGGATTGCCACCATATGGGGGGCAATATGCCTTTTCATTGTTCCCTCCTGTAGAATAACCATATGGGAGTTTACAAGAAGGTTCAGGTCAAGCTAGAATTACATCCAGCGGTTGGGTACCAATACTACCTCAGCAACCAAGGGTTGTATATTCAATGCAACTAGTCCACCTTGTGTCAAATATTCCCACTATACCTGTTATGGTGACTACATATCAAGTACAAGCGCTACCTGTTGTATGTCAACCCCAAGTTTCTCAGGTTGCAATGCAATAGCCTCTCGTCTCACCGATTCAATCACAACCTCAGGTTAGTGCCTCCTTATCTGGAGCGACTCAGGCTCAAACAGGTATTATGACTCCTCATCTTGGTTAATCATCTAGTATTGGACAAAAACAAATGGTCCAACAACCATGGTTGATTCAATATCAACAACTGCAATTCCAGCAATCATATCAACGACTTGAGCAACAAGTCTTTGTAAGTAATGGGCAACCGCATTTCCAAAGTAGTTATCAACGACCATACTATAATGGTTATGCCCATCATGTTGGAAATAATACTGAGAGGGGGGGGTGAATCAGTATTATCAAATCTAATAAACACTTGCAGATCTGACTAATTAAACTTGTATATACCTTCGAGATTTTAATGTAATTTATTCTTCAAATTTTAACCATTAATCTGTATGTCAGAGCAATATAATAATAAACAGGAACAAGAAACATAGACAGTCACACCAAAGAACACCAGATATAAGGTAGAAACCCAATGTGGGTGAAAACCACCTGCTGCAATATGTCTCTATCATCTTTCAAAGAAACTTATTTTTACAATGATTTTGTATTGGTGCAATCCTTTTCTAGTACACACGCTCCAACCTACAGAGAGCTACAACCCTCTCTCATTTTCTAGTTTCTCCTAGAAGGGAGCTACAACCCCCTTAGCTCTTGTACTAGCTAAGATACTAATACGTAGGTGCTGACCTACAGAAGGCCACTACCTTCTTTTTCTTCCAGGGACCACGTTTCATAAATTTTCAAACTGGATCCAAAACATCAAGTACATGTGCATCACCCAATCTCCTTTAAACAAATAACTTCTCAGAATGCAGTAAATAGAAAATAACACCAGTAACCACACACCAATTTAAACCCATATCTCTGCAGAAACAGATAAAAGACAACTAAAATATATTTCAGGAAAGGTCTGCAACTTCACCGAAGGAAACCTGCGGATATCCGCACTTCTGCCGTGGCCACTCTAACTCTTCAGTAGATACGACTTAATGCTCCGGTTTCTCCTTGATTCAGATTCGACTATGTCTCACCAACCAATTATCAGAAATTCAAATCTTGCTCTTCTTAAGATTTTCAACTCAACTGTGATTAGCCAAATGATCTCCTTTCCTTTTTATAGGCTAGGCCTCACTCAAAACCATGGAACAAAACCATTGAGAAATAACACCACGGACCCAATACTTGGGTTCAACTCTTTTGGATGCAATACGATGGAACAAAACCATAGGATCAAAAACTGTCAGACTAATACCATGAACCAACCATAATATTTCCCATGTGCGTGCGCTTTTTCTCTGCAAGAAAGTGCATGAACTTTTCTCTGCATGAAAGTGCGTGAACTTTTCTCTGCATGAAAGGAATGTTTCTCTTCATGAAAGTGCGTGTACTTTTCTTTGCATGAAAGTGCATGAATTTTTCTCTTCATGAAAGTGCGTGAACTTTTCTCTACATGAAAGGAACTTTTCTCTGCATGAAAGTGCGTGAACCAGAAAATAAATTTGCTGCACTACGATTTATCATCTGAGATGAGTTGGTTGCCATCAAGTACAACATATGTAGCATAATGCCAACAATCTCCCCCTTTGGACTTGATGGTAACAACAACCAATCACTCTCCCCCTTTGACATCAAGGGCAAAGGGGCGGACTACCATACTCCCCCTGAGTACCTGCTGAAAACTCTGAACAAGCGCCCCCTTTGTATATGCTCTATGCTGAAATGTTGTCTGCAAAAAGATGTTCTACAAGAAAGAACATGACTCCATACATTATAAGTAACCTTCCTATCATCAAGACTCATACATCCATCCATCTCCCATCCAAGTGGGAATACACAAGATAGACAAAAGTCACTCATCCCAGGCATAGTGGGGAAACCAAAATAGGCCGTTACATGACCTTGATATGAAAAGAAGTACATGACATAGAGACAAGAACAACTATCAGCAGAATCAACCTTGAGACCAGCACACATTGATCTACTCCACCAGAAAACTCTTGAGAAACCAAACTAAGGAATTCTAAGATAATGCCAACAATGCATCATTAGAAGAATATATGCTCCCCTTGAACCTGTGCCAGATGATCTCTAATAGACCCATTCGACCCATATAGACCGGCAAATGTACGTGTATCCTCCTGCGTACAGCAGACAAGATTCAACAGCAGGATGATGCATCAACAACCCCCAACTTCTATCTAAGGTATTCAAAACTCTCCGTGGGCAATGGTTTGGTAAGTATATCAACAACTTGTTCCTTGGAGGAACATACTCCAATTTGACCTTTTGTTCCAGCACTTGTTCCCAGAGAAAATGATACTTGATTGGTATGTGGTTGGTCTTTGAATGCATGACTAGGTTCTTTGAAATGTTGATTGCACTTGCATTATCACATAAGATGGAGATAGGTGGAGTACAAGTGATTTGAAAATCCTGCAAAGTTTGCATCATCCAAAGAAGTTGTGTGCAACAAGATGCAATAGCCACATATTCTGGTTCAGCTGTAGATAAAGCAATTGAACTTTGTTTCTTGCTGAACCAAGATACTAATCTGGAACCCATAAATAATGCACCACCACTAGTGCTTTTTCTGTCAATCACGCTTCCAGCCTAATATGCATGTGTATAAGCATGAAGAGTGAGATCTGTATCTCTAGGATACCATAGACCATAGTTTTGAGTTCCTTGAACATACTTGAAAATTCTCTTTACTTCCTGAAGATGAGTTTCCTTTGGATTTGCCTGAAATCTTCCAACTATTCCCACTGCATGCATGATGTCTGGTCGGTTTCCTGTTAGATAGAGAAGACTACCAATCATAGATCTATAGGTTGGTTGATGCACTATTGCCGAGTCATCATTTGCACTGAGGCTACATCCTGTCACCATCGGGATACATACAAGTTTCGAATCCTCCATCCCATATTTCTTCAAGATCTTCTTGAGGTACTTGGTTTGAGATAGAAAGGTACCGCCTTCATTTTGTTGGATTTGTAAACCAAGAAAACATGTCAGCTCTCCAATCAAGGACATTTCAAATTCTTTCTGCATCACCAAGGAAAAATTTTGACTCATAGCTTCTTCATTGCTGCCAAATATGATATCATCAACATACACAACAAGTATTAACAATTTGTCATTTTCAATTTTTATATAAAGATTGTTATCTGCTGATCCTTTTGAAAAACCTTGTTGATGAAGGTATTTGTCCAGATGATAGTACTAAGCCCTTGGAGCCTGTTTAAGACCATAGCGAGCCTTCTTAAGTCTGCATACAAGTTTTGGATCATTTCCAAGAATGAATCCATCTAGTTTCTCAATGTACACTTCTTCTTCTAAGTCTCCATTCAAAAAGGTGGATTTCACATCCATTTGAAATATTTTGAATTTCTGAAAGCTAGAGAGAGAAAGGAACATTATGATGGCCTCAAGTCTAACAACAGGAGCAAAAGTTTCTTCAAAGTATATTCCTTCTTGTTGAGCATACCCTTTACAAACAAGTCTGGCCTTATTTATAACAACTTCCCCATTTGCATTCAAATTGTTTTTGAAGATCCATTTTGTCCCTATGACATTCTTATCTTTTGGTCTAGGAAGCAACTCCCAAGTGTTATTCTTTTCGATGTGCTCAAGTTCTTCATCCATTGCCTTGACCCAACATTCATCTTTGCATGTCTCTCTTACATTGTGTGGTTCAGTGGAGGAAAGGAATGACAAATAGCTTGAAGCTTCTGCAATTATTCTTCTTGTTTGTATTCCTGCCTCTTTTTGCCCCAAAATTTGAGATTCTGGATGATTCTTCTGAACATACCTGAATGGAGTCTTTTCTTCTATCCTTATTTGTTCTTCAGGCTCCTCATGGGTTTCTTCTTCATAGGTTTCTTCTTCATCATGAATTTGATTTGATGTTGATGGATAGTCCTCATCATCTTTGAAATCTTCAAATCTTACCTACCTAGGAGTGTTTTCTTCTTCATCAACCACTACGTCAATAATTTGAACAATTTTTCCAAGCCTTTTATTACAACCCTTGTAAGCTTTGCTGTGGGGAGAGTAACCAAGGAGAATGTCGTCATCTGCTCTAGGTTCAAACTTGCCAAGACGTTCATCAGTATTTTTGATATAGCATTTGATTCCAAAAATTTTGAAATATTTTACCGAAGGAGTCTCACCATACCAGAGAGGGGTTTGAGTGTTGTTCACCCAGACATTTGTTTTGTTGAGAATAACAACCGCAACAAATGCAGCTTCATCCCAGAAAGTTGCGGGAGTTCCAGATTCATCAAGCATAGCATGAGCCATTTGTTGAACCGTTCTGTTCATCCTTTCCACTACTCCATTTTGCTGAGGATTCCTGGCTGTAGAGAATTCTCTTCTTATTCCATGTTCTTCACAAAAATCAAAAAATTCGTTCGAGGTAAATTCTCCTCCTCGATCAGACCTCAGGCATTTGATTCTGTGATCTGATTCATTCTCAACCAAAGCTTTGAAGGATTGTGCTTCATGAGTCCTATCCAAACCATCCTTGAATAGTCGTCAATGAATAATATAAAGTATTCTTCTCCCTGAGGTGACCTTTTCCTAGATGGACCACATACATCAGTATGGACAAGTTCAAGAGGCCTGCTAGCTGATCCTTCCTTCTTAGGGAAGTTAATTATGGTTTTCTTACCAAACTGACATGATTTACATATTGTATCATCTGGAATTTTTATGTCTGGAAGACCACGAACTGCCTAGTATTTGCATGCTTTCCATATTTGCAAGAATCTTAGATGCCCCAATCTCCAGTGCCATAGCCAGTGTTCATCATTCTTGCTTAGATAGCATTGATGTTGTCCTTATTTGAATATGTACAAATTATTTGGAGTTCTTATGCCTTTGATCACTGTTTTTCCTGTATCAAGATCACAAACACTACATCCATTTGATCGAAATATTACCTCTATTCCTTGATCACACATCTGACTGACACTCAATAGATTATGCTTTAAGCCATCAACATACATAACATTTCTTGCTTTGACCTTTTCATTTAAAAGAACATAACCTTTACCTTTTATGAGTGCAGGGGTGTCATTTCCAAATGAGACCTTCTTCTCCTTCTCTAAGGCACTATATGGCTGAATTTTTTCTTTATCACCTGTCATATGTTTCAAACATCCACTCTCGATGTACCATTGATTTTCCTGTCCTTCCACATATAAGGCTATACCACATCTTTTTGGTTGCAGTTCTTTCATTCTCCATTTTTTGGCACTTGAGGCTTGTTCCTTTTGAGTTGTTTGCCGAAACCTGCTCCTGCATTCAGAATCTTCATGACTGAAGTTGTTACAAATAGGACATTCAATTTCATTTTCAAGGGCAGAAAAATTATTGTAGGTCCTTTTTGTCATTCCAGTCATGCTTCTTCATTTTTGAGCTTCTCTAGTCATGATTGTCTTATAGGAAACACATTGAGCTGCTTTGTGACCAAAGTTATGACAAGAGAAGCATTGGCCATTAAAGAAACTCCTGCGATTATCAAATCTACCAACCAAATGATTGTAGTTTCTACTGCCATCCATTCCTGAGGCAAATTGAGAAGATTTTACCTGTGGCTGGTTGTAGCTTTTGTTCATCCCTTAAGGTGGATTGCCCATGATTTACCTGGTAGTCTTTGTTTATTTTTGAGGCAAATTATCCCTGATTTACTTGGTGATCTCCATTGGGCCTTTGCTCACTCCTCCTTGCTGCATCAAGATAACTTTTGGAGGTGGATGGTTTCTGCGCTTGAGATGTTTCTTCATTATATCCAAAACCTGTCTTGATTAGGGGAGAACGCTTTACATTGATAATCTCATTTAGAGTTTCAGATCCTTTAACAAATCTAAGATTAAGAGCTTTTGTTTTATCAATCTCTTTTCTATGTCCCACAATTTCACATTCTAACTTTTCATGATGTTTTTCCCTTTCAACTAGTTGAAATTGCAGAGTATCAATAATCATATTTTTCTCTTCTAAACAAATTTTGAGTTTAGAAATCTCTTCATAAAGACCTTATTCATCTATAGCATCCATGAAATCATTATCTTCAAAATCCATTAAAATTTTATAATTATTACCTCATTCATCTTCATCACTATTTGAGAGTCCATCACTGTCTTCATGAGTGTAGTAGCTTTTCTTACTTACATTCTGTTTCTTGTTCCATCTAACAGGTTCCTTACCTTTGTCAATCTTATCTTTATGAGGACACTTGGTAGCATAGTGACCGACACTTCCACAAGCAAAGCATTTGAAAGGTAACTTACCTCTGAATCTTCCAGCACCCTGTTGAAGGTTCTTGACAAAATTGTATTCTTCCTCTTGTTCTGACATATGTCCTGACTCATAGTAATGTCCTTTGCCTGAAGCCTTGAATGCAATTTCTCTCCTGTCTTATGGTCCTCATTTCCTCATTTTGTAAGCAGTTAGAATTCCATGTAGCTGTGACATGGTAATTTTTTGTAGATTCTCCTTTTCTTCTATTGCAGAAACTTTTGATTCAAACTTAGGATCTACAAAGATCTTAGAACCTTTTCAACCACAACAACCTCTTTTATTTCTTCAACCAAGTTTTTCATACAATTAACAATATCATCTATTCATAGGAAATAGTTAGCCACACTTTCATCATTTTACATTCTGAGATTTTCATACTAAATTCTGAGGGTTTGAATTTTTGCTCGTTTTACCTGTTCATCTCCTTTATAGCTCAGAATGATCTTGTCCCATATTTCTTTTACGGTTTTATACCGCATAACCTTAACGAATTCTGATTGAGATAAACATCCTAATAGAGTATTGATAGCCTTTGTATTTGTTTCAAACTACTTCTTCTCAGTCGGATCTGCGGGAGTTGCTGATGGAAAAGTGTACCCTGTATCTATGATATCCCAGAATTCTGTACCAAGAGATTGAAAATAGGAAGTAACTCTTACCTTCCAATAGACGAAATTGGTCCCATAAAAAATTGGTGGCCTGATCGATGCTTCTCTCTCATAGTTGCTCATGATGATAGATCTTCCTTCAAGCGATCAAGCTTCTTCTGAAGGGCCTGCTCTGATACCAATTGTTGGAAATAATACTGAGAGGGGGGGTTGAATCAGTACTATCAAATCCAATAAACACTTGCAAATATGAATAATGACACTGGTATATACTTTCGAGATTTTAATGTAATTTATTCTTTAGATGTTAACCATTAATTTGTATGTCAGAACCATATAATAATAAACAAGAACAAGAAACATATACAGTCACACCAAAGAACACCAGATATAAGGTGGAAACCCAATGTGGGTGAAAACCACCTGTTGCAATATGTGTCTATCTTCTTTCAAAGAAACTTCTTTTTACAATGATTTTGTACTGGTGCAGTCCTTTTCTAGTACGCAGGCTACAACCTAGAAAGAGCTACAACCCTCTCTCGTTTTCCAGCTACTCCTGGAAGGGAGCTACAACCCCCTTAGCTCTTGTACTTGCTAAGATACTAGTACGTTGGTGCTGACCTACAAAAGACTACTACCTTCTCTTTCTTCCAGGGACCATGTTTCATAAATTTTCAAATTGGATCCAAAAAATCAAGCACATGTGCATAACCCAATCTCCTTTAAACAAAAAACTTCTCAGAATGCAGTAACCAGAAAATAACACGAGTAACCAGACACCAATTTAAACCTAGATCTATGTAGAAACAAATAAAAGACAGCTAAAATATATTTCAGGAAAGGTCTGCAACTTCACCGAAGGAAACCTGTGGATATCCGCACTTCTGCCGTGGCCACTCCAACCCTTCAGTAGATTTGACTTATAATGCTCTGGTTTCTCCTTGATTCAGATTCAACTATGTCTCACCAACCGATTATCAAAAATTCAGATCTTGCTCTTCTTAAGATTTTCAACTCAACTCTGATTAGCCAAATGATCTCCTTTCCTTTTTATAGGCTAGGCCTCACTCAAAACCATGGACCAAAATCATTGAGAAACAATACGATGGACCCAATACTTGGGTTCAACTCTTTTGGATGAAATACTAATGAGCCCCAAAATTGGTAACTTGTTGGGCTCATTTGGCCTCATTTTCCTTGTTTAGTCCTTGTTCAAATCCATCATTTTCTATAGTTTATGCATTATTTTTAGTATGTTTATGTCTTTGGTATGAATAAGGGAAGTCACTTTTCCTAGGTGGTTAACACGTGTCTATTTCAGGTTTTTTGACATTTATTGGAGCAAAGTCAAAGCAATCATGAGCTATAAGGTAGCCAAGCCTAAGGTGAGGACTTGAAGGGGGGTTTCCTATGGCATTAAATGACCCTTCCTCGGGATCTTCACCCCCAAATCTGAGCTCCAAAGACCACCAAACCGAATCTAGAAGGCAACCAAGCAGCATTTAAAAAGGGACTGTTTAACTCACAGTTTGATAGTCGAGTTCCACAAATTGAGGAGCCCAGCTAGGTCCGTCTTGATCTATAAATGTTGAGGCCTCAGCCTTCGTAAAAAGACTTTTTGAAACTATTGTGTACTTTGCACCTCAGTGCTGTAGCTCTATTTTGTTCCTTTGTAGCCATTTTTGGCATAACTTTTATGATTATTTTTGGATAATGAGAAGCAGTTTGGTTTCCTATCAAATCTGAGTTTTTCATAGGAGCCAAAGCTCTCAGGGTTGGGCCCACCCTGAGAGCCTAGGGCCTCCTTTGTGTATTGTTACTTTTCCTTTACGTATCACTGTTTTCCTTTATGCATTTGAACATATTTCTGTTAAGTAGATTTCGTTATGTTGCTGGAATAGATCACTGTTTATGAATGACATTGGTTTAGGTGTTTTGGTAGGATAATAACAGAAAAACCTCAAAGAAAAGGGACAACCACACTCCTGGTTTCACCTCATCCTTATTGGATTTGGGGCTAGAATCGAGGAAATAGTGCTGCCTCACAAAAACACTAGTTTGCTTGTTTATGCAATCTTTAGTGTGCTTTTTTTTTATTAGCAGAGATTAGTCATGGGTTTCGACATCTGAAATGTTTCTTTGCATAGATGGTGTACAAGGTTTTCTTCCCAAATAAAGTTGTTGCTCATTTATGTTGTTGATGGTTAGACTAGACTAGTTTAGGATTCGATCATTTGCAGGCGTTTGCTGATTTGATCAAGGTACACCGTGCAGGGAATCTTCTTCATTCATTCATCCACCCAAAGTAACATCTGAGCCACCTGTTCTGTCTCTTAGCTCAGTTTCTCGTTCCCCATCTATCCTTTTTGTCCACGAAATCTTACCTCCTTACCCATCATTACCTTAGCCTTCTTCAAGCCAAGTCAGCCTTCTACACCTATTCACCGATCCACCCACCAGTCCTTAGGCCATTTTTAGACCCCTATCCTACCTCCATATCCATCCATGCACCTTCCCTCACTCATCCATCCCCTAAAAACCGATTTCCAAACATCTTGTAGAAATTCTGAAACATCCTGTAGAACCCTTGCAAACTTCCTGTAGAAGCTCACAAGTGAGGTTTCCTGATAGCCAAACCTTGTGAAATTCTCTGAGGAGTGCTAGGGACTCCTTAGACCCTCTCTGAACCTCTCCAACCATTTCCAAGCATTCCTCTTCCTTGATCCGCCCCTGCACAGTAAAGCACAGTTCAAGCATATGCATGTGAAAATCAACACTTAATCAAAAAAATACAAAAAGATGCTTTCTTAGGAAAAAGGTAGTCTAGACACATGTATCTTACCTTCATAGAAGCAATGAAATCTCTTTCAATAGTTTTAATTCTCATTTTTGCATCAGTAGGACTAGCTGGTAGAATTAGGGTTTGCTAGGGTTTGCGTTTCTTTTTGGCTCTCAGTTTCCTGTTGCAAGTAGGTTAGCTTCCTTTGAGTTAGATTCCATCCATCACTTAAAAGATTCTTCTGAGAACTCATAGAAGTTGGCTAACGCCCCTAGCGGACTTGTGTTGGCTGACCAAGTGATAGCTGCGGCAAGAGCTAGTACTTCTGCATATAGCACCATCGCTTCCAAGTTTGTTACGAACAACCAGGTTGATAAAAGTAAAGAAGGGAGTCCCAGGAGTTGCAGCATTATTGCTACAATACTGGAGCCATCCAAATACCACAGACCAAAACCATAGGATCAAAAACTGTCGGACTAATACCATGAACCAACCATAAGATTTCCCATATGCGTGCGCTTTTCTTTGCATGAAAATGCGTGAACTTTTCTCTGCATGAAAGTGCGTGAACATTTCTCCACATGAAAGGAACTTTTCTCTTCATGAAAGTGCGTGAAATTTTCTCTACATGAAAGTGCGTGAACTTTTCTCTTCATGAAAGTGCGTGAACTTTTCTCTGCATGAAAGTGCGTGCGCTTTTCTCTGCATGAAAATGCGTGAACTTTTCTCTGCATGAAAGTGCGTGAACATTTCTCCACATGAAAGGAACTTTTCTCTTCATGAAAGTGCGTGAAATTTTCTCTACATGAAAGTGCGTGAACTTTTCTCTGCATGAAAGTGCGTGGACGTTTCTCTGCATGAAAGTGTGTGAACCAGAAAATAACCTTGCTGCACTATAATTTATCATCTAATATGAGTGGGTTGCCATCAAGTACAACATATGTAGCATAATTCCAACACATCAACCTTATCAAAGTTACCAGCATCAAATACATTATGCTGGAATGCAAAGATCCATTGCTTAGGTGATTCCATCTTATCCTAGGTATGCTTCGCCTAACTTGAATCAACAGTTGCCCTTTGTAGCAACTCTAGAATTACCATATCTAAACCGGCTAACGAATGATCCAATTTCTTACGCCCCTTGGTGGCCTGCGATTCCTCATAAACTTCCCTTTAATATTCCTAAATTCAATGGAAATCTAAGTGAAGATCCATCGAATCATGTGATGGCATTTCATCTGTGGTGTTCGTCCAACACTCTCAACGATGATTCGATCAGGCTTAGACTTTTTTAGCGATGTTAACTGTTCCGACAACAAAATGGTATATCGAATTGCCTAGAGCTTCGTTTGATAACTTCAGTACCCTAGCCACAACCTTTTTAACCCATTTTCAGTTACCCATAAGGTACGAAACAGGAACATAGCTGCTTACCAATTTCAAACAAATGACGACCACTCACATATTCGATCATATTCATGAGTGGTGGCGTCGTCGTAGAATGGTAAAAACATATGTTCCTCATCAACTATTGGCTGAATGGTTTATTAAGTCATTGTTACCTTCTATTACGGAAGATGTGGCAAAGGGAGGATTCATCACTGAAGAGCAAGTTATTGCTCATGCACAATATCTAGACTTGATCTATACTAAGTTTGGCACACTTTACGATAAAATCCCTGATGCTCCTAGACTAGAATTTTTCGTTCCTCCCCCTCCTATATCAAACAAAGACTCTCATGCCGGAGATGGCGTGATAGGTACGACTAGCACAAAAACTGTAAAGGCTACGTCAAAAAATCCCTATACAGTTTCAAGTCAAAATGCAAATGAAGAACTTCTCGCCTCGGAAGTAAATGCTGTGTCAACTGACAAAGGCAAAGAAACCAAGCAGCCAGGAGGCAAGAAGAAAAGAAAGGGAAGAACAAGAAACAGGAGGAGTCGTCTCCTAAAAAATCTTCTACAAACCCTTCTAGAGAAAGGAAACCAAATCATCCATGCTTTATATGTGATGAGGATCATTGGACAAAAGAGAGTGTCCATATAAACCTGAGCTTAGAAAATTCTACAAGAGTTCATAAACCTCGGCAATATTGACTGATCCGTTTACGAACCCAGGAACAAATCTGGTTTCTAGCAACAATACTTCCCCATCTCAAGTGCTTATGCTGTCCATTTCAAAACAACAAAATGATGCTTTGATATCGACAAGGAATAAAGATTACGAAAATACACAGTTGTCGAACAACAAGGCTACAAATCAACCTAGTAGTTCGACAAAAACTTCGACTGAAGTTGTGCCACCCATCATTCCTGAGCTAATGATAAAGTTGCCAAAGGGAGTAGTACACAAATCGACATTTAATCCTTGTGCCAGAGCAGCATAGCATAATAATATAGTGGAGGATCTGGCACAATCACCATCTGCTATGTCAACACTTGAGGTACTGCAAAATTGCCCCTCCCAAAAGCAGGCTTTATTATCAATGATAGGTGGGATTGACCCAGTGGATTCCAATATTGTGGCCTTTGATCACAAAGGATATGACCCTCAGTTACCAGCTCAACTAGCTTTCCTTATTCAGGTGAAAGCCCTCAACAAAACTGTTCATCGAACAATTATTGATGAGGGGGCATCT
>APFE030553947.1:92649-125662 GCA_000404065.3 Pinus taeda | reverse complement strand
TGAAAGTGAAATATTTTTACCACACCTAGGGTTATAATATTAACACACACACACACACACATAATAGTTGATGTTGTTGTTTTTTTTGTGATTTAGTCCCCGGAGATCAGAGATCAGTCACTGCTACGTCCACATAATATTTCTACTAAGTAGGCCTACCTAAAAGGATCACTTCTTCTTGACTCAACCACAGATCTTGACCTTGATAGTGTAAGAGAATTTAACCCATGGCCTCTCAATGATGAGGACTCAACACACTGAGCTAGCCCTCAAGATTATTTATCTATGGTTCATGGTCTTCAAAGATTGGTGACCACTACATCCACGAATAAATTTCCCTAAAAGGATCACTTCTTGCAAGAGAATTGAACCCATGACCTCTCAATGATGAGGACTCAACACATTGAGCTAGCGCTCAAGGTTTTTTTATCTATGTGGTTCATGGTCCTCAAAGATCGGTGGATTGTTGAGAAATGGAAACAAGAAATTCTAGTTTAATTTGTCCTTGAATTAAATTGAGATTAAAATCGAATTCTATTCTCATAGAAACTTGTAAATAGTTAATTAAGTTTAATTAACTTAATTAGCTTAGGAATTTCGAATTGGAAGTCTTTTTGTAGTCATGTATATGTTCTCCCTAAATTTTAGGGGTCCAATATGAGTTTGAATTGAGTTGGAAATTAGATCACTCAGTTTACTGAGTTAAGTTAAGTTAAATCATTTCCAAATTGTTTTTGGAACTAATAAAGGACTAATAATCAGTTGGTGCACTAATGTATCCACTAGTGCTACTCCAGTTATTCCCTCATGAGAAACTCATGCATGTCAGTTTAGAGAAAGACCCAGTTGAGACTAGAGTGCAGGGACAATGTACTATCAATTGTATTATTTATTGGAGTATAAATGTAGAAAATATGTGATAGGTTAACCTGATAATGCAATATAAATCAAAGCAGATTATTATAACCTACTTCACTATAATTTGCGGAAGCTTAAAGATCGAGTTGAACAATATAACCAGAAGAAGAAGAATCAATGGCACAATACACATGAAAATACTTTAGGGAAATCCTCTGCTGAAAACCCCATACTATTGTATTATCATACATGGTGGAAATACATAGGAATTATACAAAGCCTTAGCTCTCACAGCTAGCCAACACTCAGTACAATCCTCATAGATGCTCACAAGCAATCTTGGCTTCTCTCCAACCTTCCTCTCTGCCCTCCAAGCTCCTATTTCCTTGTGATGTTCCTTGTGGATGATTATCCTATTATCAAGTGAATGATCAGGCCTTCAAAATTGCGCAATCCTCAAGGATGAATCCTTGATTGCATGCATGAGTTTTATCCATGAGAAAAAACATGCAACTAATAGTACATTGTCCTTGAACATTAATCTTAACTGCGTCTTTCTCATAATAGACATGCATGAGTTTCTGATGCAGGAATCTTCAGTTAACTAGAGTAGCACTAGTTGAGTGCATTAATGCATCAACTAATGGTTAACTTTCTATTAGTTCCTCAAATAGTTTGGAACTAATTTAATTGGACTTAACTTAGTAAACTGAGTTAACTAATTACAACTCAAATATAACTCAATCTTATCTCCTTAATTTAAGGGATAACTCTTGTGTAGCTTCAGAAAGACTTCTAACTTGAATTTCTCCAACTAATTAATTTCAAATAAATTAATTAATTATTTCCAAGTAGCTATTAAGACTAAATTTGATTTTGATTCACAATTTAATTCAAGGACAAAATAAATTGGAATATTCTTGTTGCCATATTTCAACACTCCCTCTCAACAACAAAGGGATTATCTGCCACCCTGATCCTATCTCTACGGAACTCAAATTTACACATTGACAATGCCTTTGTCAAAATGTCAACTTCTTGCTCCTCTGTCAAAATATACTGTAGCAACATGATCCTCCTCGCTACACAGTCTCTGAGATGATGATACCGGATGTCGATGTGCTTAGACCTATCATGAAATACTAGATTCTCAGAGAGTTTGATACAACTCTGATTATCACAATAGATAACAGTTGGATCCATCCTCTTATCAAACAAACCAACAAGGATTTTCCACATCGAGATGGCCTCACATGTTGCCTGACTTGCAGCCATGTATTCTGCCTCTGCCGAGCTTAGTGCAACCGACCTATGTTTCCTGTTGTACAAAGAAACTGCTGGTAACCCAAGGTTGAAAATCCCTCCTGATGTGCTCTTCTGATATGATGGACTCCTTGCCCAATCTGCATTAGTGAAGCCCCGTATCTTCACTCCCTCTATCCGTCTGTACCATAATCCATACTGAGATGTGCCTCTAAGGTATCTCAATACATGCTTTGCCACCTTCAAAACATATTGGTAGGCTAAACCATCGCTTGACTCAGCTGGTTCACCACATAACACAAATCTAGTCGCGTGTTCACTAAGTACATCAGTGAACCCACAAGCTGCCTGTACATAGTAGCCTCTACCACTTCTCTTGAATTAGCAACCTCCTTCCTCCAGTTACCTACTAGAGGAGTCTGCATGGGCTTGCACTTCTCCACGTGGAATCTCTTGAGAATCTCGTTGGCATACTTGCCCTAAGACACAAACAACTCCCCATCCTTCTGCCACATTTCCATGCCAAGGAAGTAATGCATGAGACCCATGTCTTTCATCTTGAATTCTCTTGCAAGGTCCTCCTTGCAAGACACAATCAACTGATCATCACCAGTCAATATGAGATCATCAACATAAAGAACAATGATAAACAACTTACCTTCCACCACGATGTTGTATAGGTTCACATCCGCTTCACTCTTTGTGAAGCCCAACCCGATGAAGTAGTTGTCTATCTTGGTGTACCAAGCACAAGGTGCTTGCTTCAGCCCATACAACTCTCTCTTGAGTTGAAACACATGCGTCTCACGATCGAAGGTATCAAAACCTTTCGGCTGCTTTATGTACACCAGAAATTTCTCTATAGATCAGCTAGCTCTGATACCATGTAGAAATTCTGCAAATTCTCTACAAATCTCGCTCTAAGATCATGTATAAAATCTGTCTATAGATTAACCTGATAATGCAATATAACCAAAGCAAAATACTATAACCTACTTCTACTATCAATTTATGGAAGTTTAAAGATTCAGCAAGATCGAGCTAAACACATATAACCATAAGAAGAAGAATCAATGCACAATACACATGAAAATACTTTGGGGAAAGGCTCAGCTAAAAACTCCACTATCTATATTGTCATACAAGGTGGAAATACATCAGAATTATACAAAGCCTTAGCTCTCACAGCTAGCTAGCTCTTAGTACAATCCTCCTGGATGCTCACAAGTAAACCTGGCATCTCACAAGCCTTCCTCTCTACCCTCCAAGCACTTATTTCCTTGCGTTGTTCCTCTGGGATGATCTTCTCCAACCCAGTGGAAAACTGATCTCTCACATTGATCTCACACCCTTATGAACTGTGCAATCCTCAAGGAACCTTACCTTGAATGCATGCATGAGTTTCCTTTATAGGAAAACACATGAAACTGATAGTACACTATCCTTGTCTTTAATCTCAACTGGGTCTTTCTCTGAATAGACATGCATGAGTTCCTAATGAGGGAATCTTCAGTTATCTGGAGTACACTGGTTGAGTGCATGCATGCATCAACTGACTGATAACTGACAATTAGTTCCTCAAATAGTTTGGAACTAATTTAACTGGACTTAACTCAGTAAACTGAGCTAACTATTTACAACTCAAATATAACTTAATCTTATCCCCTTAATTAAGGGATAATATCCTTAATTTAAGGGATAACTGTTGCATGACTGCAGAAAGACTTCCAACTTGAATTTCTCCAACTAATTAACTCATAATGAATTAATTAACTATTTCCAAGTAACTAGTGAGACTAAATTCGAATTTTAATTCAAAGACAAATTAAAATTGGAATATTCTTGTTGCCACATTTCAACAAAGGGAGGTTGTATTTGGTCTTTCTGGTCATTTCTTTCTGTATGTAGGAGTTTCAATGAAGGTCTCCTATATTGGGGATTGAAGTTTCTATTGGGGTCATGTTGTATTTGTTAAGGAGAGTTTTTGTTCTCCAACTCTAACTTCACTAGCTTGTTTGAGAGGTTTTAATCAATGCATTCATGTCATCCAACTTATGCTCATGAGTTTCCTTGATTTGATAAGAGGAACTGACTTCCTCTTTTCCCTTCACCTATCACTACACTCTCCCTTTCCCTTCAAATCCCCTGCTGATGCAAAGTTTGCTTCCACTTCCAAAGCATTAGTTCGGATCTGGTCCGATGTGAGGGATTTCCTTTATCTGAAAGTAAACCTAAATTTTGATTCAAAGTCTCTAGCAAGTAATGTTGTAGTAAATTCTACATGAAAGGATTTATTTGTTTGCAATCCTATGCCCTATTAGGATTAACAAACATTAAAAAGAAATGGTTAACCGATACAAGAGAAAGTCCCCAGTCGTATGATCATACAAGCAAGCAATCATGCATTCCCTAATTATATAGGGTTTGAAACAACACCTGGTATCCTTGTAGATTGGTGAAGGCTCTTGATTTCAATGCAGAATACTCTCACTCCAAATAGGAGATCCCACTCTTCTACCACCGACCTAAGCCTGCACACAAGAACAAACAAATCAGGACAAAAAATTATCTTCCACAGAAGATCGTCAATTCAAAGAAATAAATAATAACATGAACAAATAGCTGCAAGTAGATATCTGAAAGGGAAGGAACAAATCTCTCTATTAATCAATAATCAAATGGTACAATTATACCTTCAATCATAAGATATTGTATCCAAAATCTGGTAGAGTCCCCCTCTCTCTTGACCAATATGACCTCAAAACAAAGTATGTCTATCAATCTCTAAATCAAGGTAGCAACATCTCAATATAATTCTCACCCTCCTCTCCCTTTCCTCTTGGTGAGACTATATAGGTTTATTCTATGATTTGAGAGAATGTATATTGACACCTAGGGGCTTGAGAAGTTAGGAAACTTATACAATAATGGAGCCCTAGCCAACTCATACACAAGTGGGTCAAGTTGATCTCCTTGGGAATGATAAACTCTAGAAACCTTTTCCACAATTATGAGATTTTTCTCAATTATCCCAATTATGAAATAATTATTATGTTATTGGAAAAATAATTATGAAAAATTGCTCAATTATGTAGTTTCACTCTTTTAACATGAGATAAATCTCGCATAAGTAAAAGAAAAGATGAAAAGGGGATGTATTTTAGGCAACAACTAATGTATGTTGAGCTTGGGTTTCTCTCACTATAATGGAGTGGGAAATATGCTTATAATAGATGACCCCTAATGCATAAGGTTAGAAGAGAAATTGATGGCTGAAATGCATTACAATAAAGCTAATAGGTTGTTTGGTAAATAAATTGTTCTTAATTTCCTTCATTAATTGTCAACCAAAATTTGTGTACTTGTGAGATGTGTGTGCACTACATATGATAGGATTCTTATTTTGAATTAATTGATTCTAGAAATGAATCTAGTTATAAGTATGAACAAAAATTAGAGAGTAATTACACACATGTTATTTCAATCTAAATTTATACTAAATCCTAATTAACTGAATCGAAAACCTTTTCATTGTAGAAATTGAAAATCTATCTTAAGCTGCAGAATTCAAAAATTTCCTTTATGAAATTAAAATGATGGAAATCCAAAATTCAAGAAAGAAACAATCTAATTCTATTTTGCAAAATTCAAAGCATTTTACACTATCTTGCAGAAGGAAACTCTTATGCTAGATTGCAGTAAAGAAATTCTAGATTAATTGCATGAAAGAGAAATTGCCATAAAAAGATCTACTTACATAAAATGAAATGAAAATATTTACAACTTGAGAATGATTACTTGTGTGCATATTTATCCTCTAAAGAGTGTTTTATAAACATTAGGAAATCAATTTAAACTATGAAATGATCAAGTGTTGGAAAGAAGATGCATTCAATAATTGAAATATTTTTAATGCTTTTCTATTTATGAGTAATCTGCAACCAAAGGAAAACAATTAGAAATGTAACTATAATGGAAACAAATTCTTGAAATAAATGATAACGCTAAAAACAAAACAAAAACTATGAATAATACCTCAAAACTCATAAGGGGGCCCTCCCATGAGTGCAAGTTGACTAGTGATCACATGATCTTTACACATGCATTGGAAATAACAGTGATTTATATTAAGAAACATAGTGTCATCAACCTTCTCCAAAAAAGAGTTATAAAATTAGAAATAAATTTTTTTATGTTTCTCATCTCGCTTACAACATACAAATTATAAAGCGAATTGAAAGAGTTTTAAGTCGATATGCCCACTTGAAAGAGTTTTAAGCTAACTTGAAATGGTTTTAAGCTGACTTGAAAGAGTTTTAAGACTTGAAACATTTTGACACCTACGAGACTGATTTAAATTATAGTTCAATCTCTTTATGAATTTCTATTGAAAAAGCAAGTCACATGAAATTTTATCTCGATCTATAATGTTGACAACTAATCCAATCTTTAGCCTCGCTCACTTGATGTTTGTTATTTCTTCCCTACCTGTGTTTGATTGCTACACATAGTTCCCAGGTTTGACTTTTCCATTGACTTCAAGATTTCTTAACCCACATAGCTTTCCAAGTGATGCAGTAGGTGGTTATCCATCTAGGAGCCATTTGACACCTTTTGGTAATATTTTTCCTTTATTGGAGTGTTGCAACCTATCTAACAATGGATTACGTTGCAGAAACAAATATTAGCTGCAAAATATCTGTAATTCCATAATTGTAAGAATATTTTCATTATAATTAATTAAGAAGCAAATATTCTAATTATGGATGATGAATACCTTTTTGAGATTTTACCTTGACCTTAATCATGTTGTGTTTGCTACAAAATGGTGATAAGAAGGTGAAAGAAGATGAAATAAGAGGGAAAAAAGGATAGTAAAAAAGAAACATTTCCAAACTTCAACATTCCCCCACACCAAATGTTTTGCATGTCCTCATGCACCAAAATTAAAAAAAAATGGTTCTTCCTTCCTCCTTTAGTGAATGATATCTGAGGCCTATGAAAGTACATCCAAGCTAATACTCCCTTTCTTTTTTTTTAATGCCAAACATGGTCCTTGGTTTCTTCATTAAAATTATGCCTTGTAATCCTTTGACTCTATTTTAATGAAAGTTGTTTTTAACTTTAAGTTTCTTATTATTTTTGTATCAATGACAAAGGTGTAGAAGTTTATTGTTATTTTGAGTTTTGAGTATCTCATTCTGAACCTTTGCTACTTCCCTTTCCTAAATTAAATATTTGTTAAGAACCTTCAGCTCATATATGTCTTGCTTTAGAGTTTCTTCAATTCTATGTTCCTGTTCTACATTTTGTTTTGTTGCTGAAGTTTCTCCCATTTCATACTGAGAAAATTTTTCCTTTTGCCATGTTCTTTTCTTGAGAGATTCCATATAGTCATAAATTTCTTCCTAGATTGGATCAATTTCTGGAGTTTGTCTTCTTGGACTGACTATGTGAAGTGGCGTATTATACCCTTCTTCTTCAATATCGATCATCTCCGATGACTGAGTATTGGACATTCTTGAAATCCTTTTGCTTCTCCTTAATTTTACTTTTGAGCTTCCAATGTCTTGCCTTTTTGATCTACTATCATTTGTTTTCTTATTTTCTAAAGGTATTTGCTGGCTTGGGCTAACTTTCTTTCTTCTAAGGTCCTGCCTATTATTCTTTTGTTTAAAATTTTCAGGATAGTGGGGTAGTGGAGTATTTCCTTTGAATGGGTCCTCTAGAGTTTCAGTGACACTTTGCTCTTGAATTTCCTCTTTGACTCTTTCTTTTTCAGGGTTAGGGTTTGATTTTCTTCTACTTCTTCTAACCCTACTATTTGGTTCCTTCTCTGGAGCTTCTATAAAGTGATTTCTCACTAAGAAATTCTGCCAATTATCTCCTCTAGTTTACAAATGTGCTTCTATCAGAATCTTAATGAGTCCATGATGGTACAAAGAGTTGTCGATGGACCTGGACTCTCTATATATGCTAAATGCCATTTTATTTAAACTTTGAAGTAGGAAGCAGGGAAAATTAATTTGAAACCCATCAAAAAAATGCATCATAAGCCTGGCATGGTAGAAAAACATTGTCCCAAATCTCCCTTCACATGTTAAAAATTTCTAAATGACTAACAAGGGATTTCACCATTTTCCTTTTAACGATGTAGCTGGAATACCTTTCTAAAAATGGACAAGTCCATACGTAGTTCTTTCAAGAAGTGAATCAAATCATTCTCTTTTATTTTCCTGTTTTTGAGCCAACTTTCTTCGTTCCTTGGTAGTCCTATTACTTCTGCTAAAATTGACTTTGTGAGGATGAGTTTAATGCCTCTTATTTCTGCTTCCACTCCTTCAAATGCTCAGGCAAAGGATTTGGCAACTTTTGCTTCATAGCCATTGAATGTTTCAAAGAACTGGAGCCATCCCACTTGTTTTAGTTTCTCTTTAACCCTTGGATATGCTTGGAGGAATTTTACCCCATTTGTTTCAGAATGAACAAGCATCCCCATGGTGAAAATAAGTCTGAACTTTGACTATTTCTTTCAATTGGGAAGATGGAATTTTGGAGAGAGAATGAATGAAATGGGAATTAGGAGCGTGCGAAATGGATACGGCAAAGGGTTAAATGATGGTGAAGTAAGGCATTGATGGGAGAGGTATTGTTTTGTCCAGATTTGTACTTCATGATTTCCCATATCAGATTTCAAAGGACCGGTTTCGTGTTTTAATTGCAATTGGACTTGATGTGACTAGCGATGTAATGATGAGGAGATATGATATAAAAGTTATGAATGTGATGGAAAATGTATAAGGTCTCCAACTTATTAATATAATCATCCATGAACCATAAATTAAGCTCTTATATAAAATATAATTCAAACATTCCTACATACCTTTATTCTTGTGTTCTCTGATATTTTTCGTAGAAATTTGATTTAGTTGCAAAATTGAAGATTGACTGCAGAAAGATAAAAAAATGTTTCTTCTTTTTATTCTCAAACTTTCTTTATTTGATTAGAAGAAGGATTCTTTATTGATATTGTTGCTAATGATGATGATCAATAAAAGTACTAATACTAATGAATGTAGCTTGGCACTTGAAAAGAAAGAGAAGGACAAGAAAAAACAGGGACAAGAAAAAGGGGTTTTGAAAATATTATCTGCCAAGAAATCTTGGGTTTCAGTTAATATTTTTTGTATAAACAAGCCAACATAGTTGGTTTCATATTTATACTTTATATATTATATATCTATATTATAATATAATATATATATATAATATATATATATATATATTATATATATATATATATAATATATTATATTATATTGTTAATTTACAATGAACTTGGAGAGTGAGGAGAATAATCCCCTTCCTTGACCAACTTGAATTCAGAATTCTCTTGCAAATATTTGACAAATTCTTCCCTTGCTAGTGGTTTATGATACAACCTTAATCTATGACCATTAACAAGGAAAGTAATTTTTTCATCATCATTAGTTTTGATTTTCACTGCTCCATTATCAAAAATAGTGTCAATCTAATAAGGACCAATCCAATGAGTTTGAAATTTTCTTTGAAAATCTTTGAACTTGGAATAAAAAAGAAGATCCCAATCACCTTGCTTGAATTTTTTTAGCTTTGATGAATTTCTCAGGCCACTTAGATCTTTGCTGCTGAACTACGCTGGTTCTATGAATAACATCTTATCAAATATCATCTAACTCATTCAATGGTGCCAATGTTTGTTTCTGAGCTTCTGATAGGTCAAGGCCCAATTTGGCGATTTTTCTCAAGGTATCCACTTGGAATTCAATTGGAAGCAAGACTTGCTTTCCATAGACAATTTCATAAGGGGTATGTGAAGTTGTATTCCTCCATGTAGTTCGGTATGCCCATAATGCTTCTAGAAGCTTTTCTGCCCAATCCTTTCTATGCAAATGCATAGTTTTGGTAAGAATTTATTCAACTTTGTTGGTAGATTCCACTTTCCCATTGGCTTGTGGACGATATGAAGTAAACTTCCTATGCTTGGTTTTTTACTACTCCATGATATCTTACACCAACTTTGATGTGAGTTGGGTACCTTGATATGTTACAATTTCTCTTGGAACACCAAAATGAGTAAAGATATCCTAAAAAATAATTGTAACTACAACATTTCCATTTGCAAATAAAATAGGTTTAGCTTCTACCCATTTTGTAACATAATCATGCAAACAAGTATGTACCTTTTCTGTTTAGATGGAGGATTTGTTGGTGCAACAAAATCTAGAGCTGTTTTTTCAAAGGGTTCTACAAGTACCTATAATTGTAGGGGCATATCACATAATGGAATGGGTTTCCCCATTATTTGACAACTATAACATCTTTTAACATATTCTTTGGCATCATTGAAAATAGATGACCAATAATATCATAAAATAAGGATTTTGTAAGCAGTTCTTTTATCGGAAAAAATGTCCCCCACATGGCTCATCATGACAAGCTTTAAATATTTAAGGCACTTCATCTTCCCAAACACATCATAGGATAATCAAATTATGTCTATTTTTTTACAATTATCCATCTATCCAGGAATAAGGTGCACTAGTTTTGATCACTTTTTTCTTTTCTCTAGCTAATAGTTGTGGAGGTAACTTTCCTATAGCCAAATAGTTAGCAATATATGCAAACCAAGGTGTTTTAGTAGATATTGCAAAAAGATATTCATCAGGAAAGTTATCTTTTACATGAACATCCTCATTATTATTTTGCATTCTAGAAAGAAAATCAACAATTGTATCTTCTTTTCCTAGTCTATCAAGAATAGTAATGTTGAATTCTTGTAGTAATAAAAACCATCTTTTCATTCTACCATTAGTGATTGTTTGTTCATTCGATATGTAATGGTAGAATGATCCGTATGAATGAAATTTCCATAATCAGTAATGTAATGACAAAATTTATTAATGGCATGAATAATAGCTAAAATCTCCTTTTCTATTACATTGTAATTTAACTCCGCAGGAGTCAAATTTTTACTTGTATAGTAGATGGCATAAGGAGTTAAATATTTTTGTCCCAAGATAGCTCCTAAAGCTGTATCTAAAGCATCAGTAGAAATATGGAAAGGAAGGAGTTTGAAAAGTGGAAAGGCTATTTTTGTGAAATTTTCTCTAAAACTCCTATAATATCCAGTAAATCCAAGAAATTTTTTTACATCTCTTTGACATATAGGAATTTAAATTTTAGAAGTTATTTCTACCTTAGATGTATCCACTTTAATTCCATCACTCAAAATATGGTGGCCTAAACCAATCCCTTCATTGAACATTATAAGAAAATTCTCATGAATTAATGAAAGGTTTGCCTCTTTACATCTAAAAATAACTTTTTCCAGATTTTCCATAGCTTCTTCAAAAGTATCACCATACATATTATAGTCATCCATGTATACTTCCACACAATCATGAATTAGATCAGAAAAAATACTTAAGGCTTCTCTCTGAAATGTGGCAGATGCATTATATAATCCAAAGGGAAGATCCCTATAGGCATATGTTCCCCATGGACATGTAGAAGTAGTTTTATCTTGATCTTTTGGTGCTAGTTGGATTTGATTATATCCACTAAAACCATCTAAAAATGAAAAATACTTCTTTCCTACCAAGGTATTTAATACTTGATCTATAAAAGGTAGTGTAAAATGATCTTTCAAAGTAGCTTTGTTTAATTCCTTGTAATCAATGCACACTCTCCATTTTCTATTTTTCTTAGGAAAAATCACTAAAGGTGAAACTCATTGACTATCTAATATTAGATAGATACAATTTACATTAAGTAATTTTTTATAATTCCTCCTTAACAATTTCTATCATATTAAGATTCATCCTCCTCTGGAGTTATCTAATTGGTTTGGAATTTTCTTGACTGTAAATATGATGCATACAAGTTTTAGGATCAATCCCTTTCATGTTAGTGTATTCCCATGGATAAGCATAAGAGTGTTTTTGTAGCATCTGTATCAATTTTCTATTTCGAAATTATTCGAAATTATTGTTAATGTTCAATGTTTTATTTGGAAAAATTTCTACTGGAGAATTGCCAAAATTCTCCATAGAATGTAAATCCATTTGGTGAGATGATAAATATTCAATATCACATTGTTCCTTAAAACGTTGATCTTTCTCACACTATGAAGAAGAATCATTATTGTTAATTAAATTTATCAATTGATCTTCTTCATCTAATTGTGAAAAAATATAAACTGGTTGCAAATAATTAAAGTCTTCATTATCATCACCTATCCAAAATCACTTTCTACTTCAATTATTGTTTTTGCAGGAGGTTACAAGGTACAATTCTGAGTGGAATTTCCATAAGAGATATACATATCACCATATCTACAACTTATGAATGCATCAACTGTAGCTAGCCAAGGTCTACCAAGGATCAATGGATGACCTCCTAAATTATTCTTTAGAGTTAAAATCATGAAATCTATAGGATATTCCCAGGAATCAAGAGAGACAGACACATCTTCTAATATTCCATCTCTTTTGATAACAAATATGTCTACTAATTGTAATACTGTAGGAGTATATTGAAGAATAGGAAGCTTATGTTGCTCCATTGTTTGTTTACTGATGATGGTAATGGTTTCTCCTAGACCAATTAAAGTGTTTCGAATATCAACACTATTGACATGAATTTTCACAATAGGACTACTAGGATCTAAATATTTGTGAACAATATGTTTTCCCATCATGATATCAAAAATTTTTCCTATCAACTGATTTTTTCTAATATCTTTTCTTTTTCTTCCTAGTTTTGTAATGCATAACTCCTTGATAGTTTTTACAAATATTGGTATTTCCTTTATAGCATGTAATAAAGGAATATTAATGAAAATATTCTTAAGTTCATCTAGCATATCATAATCTAGTAAAACAAGTTTCCTTTCTATTCCTTTATGAATTTTGAGCCTTTCAAGAAAAGGTGGACCTCTCAAAGAAACAAAAGGTTGTTCTACTAGAGGAATTGTAGGAGCTTGCTTTATTTTCTCATCGTTTGATAGTAATGGAACATCTTCCTTTCGCAGAATGTTTTCTTGATCAAGATTTACATATTTCTCAGGAAATTCATACTCTTTATATCTATGGATGGCAGTTGTTGGTGACTTTTTTGGCAAAACTCTACGAGATCTAATTTAAACATCATTTAGACCTAATGGGGTAATCATACACGCTTGAAACATTTGTCCTTCAACATTATAAATATCTTGTTGATATTTATTGTTTGGATTTGGAAGTGGTTGGGTAGGTAATTGATTGGGTTTTTGAGGAAATGGTAATGAAAGTTGTTGATTTGGAATTTGAAATTGAGAAAGTTGAGTTGGTTGAGGAGGATAATATTATGGTGGAAAATAAGGATATGGTTGTTGGAATTGAAGATATTTTCCATAAGGATATATCCAATCTTGAGCCCAAGATGGATTTTGAGATTGTGGGGGACAAGGTTTCCATGGTATGGGTGCAGTCCAATTGTTTTGTGGTTGTGCATATGATTAAGTATTAAAACGTTGAGTCATATTTGATTGTTGATTTTTCCATGGCCTTTTAGCAATAAAACAAAGATATTCAACTTGGCTTGTCCCAGTTTCATCTTGAAAAATAACTTTAAGACCAAGTATTGAAGGGAATTCCTTCATGTTATGATTTTCATCACATATGACACAAATTTATATACTATAAAGGGGACATTCTCTTAAGGCATGTTTCTTTCTACACTTGGGACATAAAATAGATAATGCAACATTCTCATATTTTTGATTGTTTTGTATCTTAAGGGTATTTAGTTTTTCACTGAGACTCCCTAGGATATATGCTTTGAAATTATCAAGCAAATTGTCTATTTCAGCTCTACGTACTGTTTTAGTTCCAGATTTATTAATTCTGGACATCATAGGATCTCTCAAATTTTTTCCAATTCTAGCCTCGCCCCTAGATATATCTTTACATAAATCATAGATTTATCCAAATGAAAGTTGTGACACATATCCCTTTCCCATTGAATTAAGAATATCAATCCATTCATCTTTGATGTATTTTAACAAAAGAGATTTTAGTGTTTCATCTTCTAAATTATACATCTTAGCTCTTTTAATGTTGTAAGAAAATCTTTCAACTAGATATTTAAGGCTTTTGTCCTCTTTTTGCATCATCTTAAAGACTTCATCCTTGAGGTTTTGGGGCATAAAACAATCCTTGTATTTTTCTAATAACACATGTTTCATTTCATCTCATGTTCTAACTGTATGTGTTCCTAATCCCATAAACCATTTAAGTGCTCCATACTTAAGAGTGGCTGGAAACAATTTCAACTTTTGAGGATAAAGTAATTAGTCATAAGTTCTACATAGAACTTAAAACTCAAAAAGAAATTTTTCAGGGTCCTCATGTCTTAAACCATGGAAATTAGGTAGGATGGAAGGTGAGATGTTATTCATTGTGGCTATGGTATCTTCATCAAAGATGGGAAATCCATAAGGATTTGGTTCTCCCCTACCACCTTCACCATCTTGACCTCCACCTCCTCCTCTCTTTCCTCCTTTGCCTCTTCCACCTCCAATCCTAAGTTCAAAACCATATACATTATTCACTTCTCCTTCTCCTTCCCCTACGATTGTAGATTCTTCAGAGCTAATATAAGGTTCTATAATAGGATAATCTAGCTCTTCTTCTGGTTCTGATACTAATGATATGTTAAAATACGTTTCTTCTCCTTCTTATTCACTAGGAACCTCTAGTTCTTGTCCTAGAATTTTTTCTCTTGTTGAAGAGAGGAATATTAATCCTTATGAGGGGATATAGGTTCGTTAACTACAACTTTAGTAGAAGAAGTTGTTGAATCTCTAGCTTGGATTTCAAATCTATGCATGTTAAGAAGTATATGTCTACCTGAATGATGGGATGCAAGTATGGTTGGTTGGTGTGGCACTACGAGGTCTAAGTGGAGTGAGTGGTGATGTTGGAATTGAACTTCTACCTCTACTTATAAATATACCCCTAGAATTCCTTTCTCTATGTATAAATGTTTTTATTATTATCATTTTTCAATTTATTTAAATTAACTCCTAAAAATGATATGCAAGAATGGAATCCTATATACACTTCCCTTAAAATGACACCAAAATGTTTGGTAAATTAATTGTTCTTAATTTCCTTCATTAATTGTCAACCAAGATTCATGTACTTGTGAAATGTATGTACACTATATATGCTAGGATTCTTCTTATGAACTAATTGATTCTAGAAATGAAACTAGTTCTAAGTGTGGACACAAATTGGAGAGTAATTACGCACATGTTATTTCAATCCAAATTTATATTAAATGACAACATTCTTTTCAAAACTCTTATCGTTTCCTACATGCTGACTCCTGGCCACTTCGTGCATTCTTGGGTTTCTGCTACCCAACATATCTTATTTTATTGCATGGAATCTACAGTCTATGGCTTTATGTCCGAAATTATGGCAAGAAAAATAATAACCATGAAAAGGATTTTGATGACAGAAGTTACATTTTCTCTGAGGCATTTGTCCTTGAGGGGGAAAGGACCTCTGCTGATTCTTCTTGTGTCATCCATGGCAATTTGCATTACTGACTTGCACTCTTTCTTACAACCGCTTAGCTCTCTTTTGTTTCTCTTCTCATTATTGTTGCTTAGAATTTTGATGTTTCCTTTATTGTTGCATAATATTCTATGGCTCCCTTTTCTTCTCTTGTTGTTGTTGTTTTCCTTGTTGTTGATGATATACAACAACCTATTTTCATTTGTTGTTGTTGGAATTTCCAGTTGCCCTTAAATGGGTGGTTGACCTTCCAAACTTTTCTTTCTTGGAGCTTTGCTCTTCTTAGAAACCCAAACTAGCCTTGATGAGAGCGGATCTATTCTTAACAAGCATCTCAATCAAATGCTTTATGCTCTCCTCAAGCTTCGAGTATTGAGACAACTCTTTATTTGAATTTTCTGAGTCTTGTCTCAATGAGACTACTTCAACTTACAGTCTCTCTCAATGAGCTTCTATTTCATCTAGCTGAATGGTTAGTCTCCCATTCAATCTGCTAGCCTCTTCTTGTTGATAATTTAGATCAACTATTTTTTTCTCAACTTCTCATTCTCAAGCTCAAACTTGTGCAATGCCTCCTTTTGTTTGATATTTTCTTAGGATAGCTCCTTGATCTCTTTTAGAGGAGATATCAACTTCTTCCTCATATAGATCCTTTAATCTAGATCATTTTCTTCACTATCATAGGTGCTGGATGAGCCACCATAGAGATCTAAATCCATCTTTGTTTCCATGGAATCTTGCATTGGTCTAAGAAGTATTCTTACTTCATCACTACTAGGGGCACTCTTATTTTCTCCTATGGATGAGTACACTTAGCGCCTATCTTATTCCTCTAAGATACCCTCATTGGATATTACTGCAAGTATATTCCTCTCTTCACAAACACTAGATGTATGACTATATTTATCTTCAGAAAAGGAATATGTACATTTAATGTGCAAGTGACCTATCTCTTCATAATTATCACAAACAATAGCTCACCTTTAGAGTAGCATGGTATCTCTTCAGAGACTTTATCATCCTCTAGAGAATGATGAGAAATAGCTTCTTTATTGGAAGAAGGGTCTTCAATCTCTTGAGCATATTTCCTTTGGGATTCCTTCTTCTTCTTCTTCCTTCTCTTATTCTCATTATTAGTAGCCTTCACAGATTCAGCTTCACTGCTTGAGCAATAAGGTTCATTGACCTCCCTTTATCCTCCATATCGACATTGCAATCTATCTAGCATTTCCTTTGCTACCTCACAATGCCTCACTTTATCATCATCTGGCTTAAAAAGCCCTTTCATGATGATTTCCATGGATTATGTATTGAAATGATTCCTCTCTCCATATATCACAGAGGGCCAAATGTCTTCATTTACTACCATCAAGTAGGCTTCCATTCTTATCTTCCAGAGCTCATAGTCTAATCCATTTAAAAATCAAACTCCTTCAACTTTTAGCCAAACTTGATTAGTCATTGCTTCCCTTTGATCTTCCTTCTAGTGGTGAAGTTATTCTTGAAGGAACTTGACTCTGATACCAATTGTTGGAAACAATGTTAATACTAAGAGGGGGGTGAATCAATATAAAGGCTAATTTAAACTTTTATGCCAACTTATCTTTACTCATTAAAACTTTGCATCCATTATATGAGAGAAACAATTAATAAATAAAAAAAATAGCCATAGTAACCAATATAAGCATATTACACATAATGAGTAGCAAAAACATGAGACACAAAGGTTTAATGTGGAAACCCTTCTAGGAAAAAACCACCAAAGCTTGTTGTTTTTATTGATATAAAAATACGAGCACCTACTCTATTACATCAATATATTTGTGAGCCACCACTCACTTGAAGAACCAACTCTCTTTGATTGTTTTCTAGCATCCGCTAGTAGGAAGCACCAACTCCCTCTTGCAGACACCTAATTAGCCTACCAGAAGCACCATCTGAAGCACCAACTTCATGGATTTTCTGTAAGCGCCAAATTCCAACTCCTTCGATTTATGCAATCACCAACTTGTAGGAGCAACCAACCCCCAATCCTTCTCAGACACCCACTAGATATGGAACCACCAACTTCTTGTATGCATGCTCCAACCCACACTCAAAAGTAAAATTATTGTTCACTGTAATTGGCAACCTATTTGTCTATTTTCAACTCCTTTTTCTTCTTTTCCCTTAGCCCACACAACCCACTATCCTATGCCCACTCCATGGTAGCTCGTTGTTAACTCACAACCCACACAACACTCTGTCCTTTTCTCATTCCACAACAGCTCCCTATTATGCTCAATACCATTTACTACTACACAACTCTCTCAACACTATGTCCACACCACAACATCATATTGCTCTTAACCCTCTTATCTCAACAACATACATTCAACACTCGGCCTTATACAACAACACAAGCTCTCTAGGGTTTTATTTCCTCTACATAGGAACTTTTCGCCTCTCAATGCAACACTTCTGGACTAGGCCTCTCCTCATAAATGCACACACACAAAAATCTCTCCACAAAACTCACTAGAAATAATGTTGTTTCCCCCAATTTCTTAACCGCAATCTTGGTTTTGTTTCCCTAAAATATAGTGATCAATGTTGTCTCTACCAACCATCACTCTGCCATTCACACTATAAGGGTGTATCTTTGCATGGCTTATCCATCTTGTTGTTGCATCTCATTGCTTGAATTTTTCCGCTATGATCAATGTTGTCACTTGTCAGCCATCACTATGCCATTCACATTGCCTGAGTGTACTCCTGCATGGTTTCTCCATCTTGTTATTGTGTCTCTTGCTTTAATTTTACCGCTACATTAAACATGAGAATGGGCCTCGTTCACTCACCATTTTTTGTTGGATTAAACATGAGGATGGGAACCTAAGTATCTATATGTTGAAACATAAATACTTAGTTAACCTGCACACTCCAACAAGGCTCTTGTCCTTTTTGTGATAAAATTTCCTATCCTAGAGGCTCTGATCTTCATTTAATTCAATGTTGCATGCAAGAAAGATTAGGGATGGCTTGTATTAGCTCATGTCAAACTCCTTTAAATCATCCTGCACAATCTTGGTCCTCTTTTTCTCTGCCAGGAGCTTAAGACAGTCGTTGTTGAATCCATTAAAGCTTATGTGTAATTGTGGTCCTTGTCGCCCTTGTCATGCTCTTGTCATCAACCCTAGGTGGCATCTCCATAGCGGTGACACATGTCACCAGGATTTTCCCCATTAACCTAACCAATAATGCTAAATTTCACTGGCACATGTCCTCCATACAATGACACATGCTGATGTTATATGCGATCGTCAGCTCCTGAGGGCCAATGAACTGTTTCCATGTGTCCTATCTGAGGAGAGAGAAAGGGTCCCTCGGTCTTTGGTTTTGAAAACAATTTCATTTATAGACCTTGCTCCCCATAACCCTTGACACTTTTAAAATAATGCATTAATAAGAAGTTATGAGATTCGTTTGTTCTGAGGTTCCAAACTTCCAAAGTTCTAATTTTCCAAGGTTTTTAAAGCCTAAAGTTCTAAAGTTCTGAGATTAGCCTGCTTCCCTGGTTCTATGCTATATCAGGTTTCTTTTTAAATAAACCTTCGATATTCCAACCTTCTGATATTTTAGCCTTCCGAGATTTTGACCCTCCGAGGTCCTGAAATTCTGACCCTCTAATATTTTGACCTTTTGATATTTTTGCCTTCTGATATTCACCCTTCCAACATCCTTAGCCTATGACCCTCCAAAATTTGGGTTTCTAAAATTCGGCCTTCTTCTCTGGTTCTGAAGTTTAGCTTGCTTCTAAGGACTCCAAGATATTACTTCAATTACTAATAAATTTTGATCCTGAGATATATTCATGGACTTCCACATAACGTTAGAAACCTATTTCCAAGAACTAACCAACCATGCTAACTTGAAGAGTATCTTAGCTGATCTCCCGAGGAAGAATCTCCTCCAAAGTCTAGAACTCCCAACCATCATAGCCATAATTTTATGGCTTCCCCAATAAGACTTCTAATATCATGATTCTCTACAAAGCACTACAACAACCATGGGACTCCCCCTGAGCTTCATACACCAAACACATTAATGCTATCATCTGCTACTATCATAGCTAGCCTAATGGAAATCAATGTTGTCTTTCCTAACATCATGATAGCACATACATTCATGCTAATCTTGTTGACATCAACGTCAATGCAATTGCTAACTGTTAGGAAATGCCAACTACCAAACTTGATTTCCCAGCATGATTGTTGAAATCAATGCCAACAAAATTATTGCTACTATCTAGAAAGACAATGCCAACTCTCAAACACTCCAAACAACTCTTATCATATTTGAATACCTACAAGTGATCTGTGTGTTTGTTTAAGGAAAATGTTTTCCTGATTCTGGCTTTATGTGTCTACTTTTCCTCATTCCTTCATGTGCGTTGGGCATGGGATCCCCCACAACATGTTTTCGGGGCTCAAAGCCCAAGTTTTGGTCAATTAGGTTGTAAGATTCCGTGAATTGTGGGCGCAAAGCGCGAAGCCTAGGATGAGTCATATGGCTATCCACCCTAGAATATTGTAATTTAATGTAAACTTGTGTCAGCCTACCCATGGTATGCAGACCATGGGATTATATAAATAGAGTGAGACTCTAAGTGTAAAGGGAAGTAATGAGTAATAGATAGAATAGTGAAGGCATGGTTCATGGTTAGAGTTGGATGTGAAGTGTACTAGGTCATAGTAGCAGGAAGAGGCTCTGCAGTTGAGTACGTAGAGGCCTAGATGAGTCTGTAGCTGAGTGCGCAGACCCCTGCAGTTGAGTGCGTAGGGCGGAGTCGAGTATGTACTTGGGATTGAAAGTTAATAAAGAGAAGTTTACTCTGTGAATCTATTCTTGAATTCGTATTTTAATGTTATGCATTACTTTTACTCTATTTATTTACTGCGTGCAATTGGTAAATACTTGTATGAATGCTTATATATGAAAATAACCTAATTAATCAGCTAACAGAGCCTAATTAAGGAAGTCTTGGGTAAATAACATGGGTCGCGCTGTGGCTAGAACTGCATGAAGATTGTATCGTAGGGTGCAGGGTGCCGTAGGTGTGCATAGTGCAGTATGTGCAAAGGTTGGACTGTGTACCCATCACCTCATATTAGACATCCCTAAGGTGCGAAAACCTGGTTTTAGCACCTTCCATACTACTTCGAGTGAGACATCAGTTTGCACTTCAAGAGCTATTACCGAAAGGGCCAATAGTATTGGGATTTCCTTGGCTAAATCAATTCTGAACTTGGATCAGGCCCCACTAAGCCAAAAAATAGTTCTGTTTCCAGGACCGTGATCTGCATAAGGGATGTCTGATGTTGTGCCACTAGAACCCAAAAAAGAAGGAAATTGAAGAGTGGTTGGACAAGAAGATTCACGAGTTTGCGACACTGGAAAATAGAACTCTACAAGTATCTAAGGAAAAGTGGTTGGAGCGCTACGTGTATACTGAAATCCACGAGATTTTATTTGCATCCTTTCCTTCTAACCTATATGAGCGGATTACTAAGTTAGCTGACAGCTAGGGAAGGTGTAGGGTTGACAAACCAATAGTGTGGACTCCAGAATTAGTTCGCAGAGTAGAATCATTAGAAGATATGATCGTGTGATTTGTGGACCATTAGCTCGACCAGATAATAAGGGGATTATCACTGAGTTTGCAGTAGACACAACTGTGAGTTACAACGAGGGAGAATGATGCTTTCTCAAAGGACCAAAAGGATTAGCTAATGACATAAATAAAAGGGGGTAGGGTTAGAGATATTATACAAAACGATTTTATGGCACCAGATGTCATCGGTGAGGAACAATCTCGAGCATTGGTCTGCTGACTAGTAAATCACTCAGCTACTTTTCAGATGTCCCTTGCTGAAGTTTGATACTTGGATTAAGATGCTATTGTGTGAAAAAACGGTTATGTCAATACATTAATGTTTGGGACTACGTGGAGTGGAAAGATCCACAAAAGTAGCAAAGAATTAGAAAACAATCCCTTAATTTCACCTTTGCGAGAGAGTGAGGAAGAGTTCACTAAGGTTTCTCTGAGAAGCGTGGTTAGTTTGATAAGGAAGTGCATTCCATGGCTACCACCTCCACCCACACCACCACCCGCTTCACCTCACTCACCTCCATCTCAACCCACTCCACCTCCACCACCTCCACAGCTCATTATGGTGAGTGTGATCAAACTACCAGTATTTAAAGGAGTAGGGAATGAAGATTCAGACCAATTATGGTTCATGGTAAGAGCAGTATGGGAAGCACAAGGTGTCACAGATGACAATATTAAGAAGGCTACATTGGTGAGTGTGCTACAGGATCATGCATTAACATGGTATATCAAGAACTCTAACAACCACCTAAACATAGGGATAGTAGAGATCCAAAATGCCTTGAATAGGGAATTTAGCAGGCTAAAGTTAGAAACACAATCAATCATCGGGTTTAAAGAAATCACAATGCTCCTGGGTGAGACTCTCTGGGATCTAGATCAATGGCTGAAGAGTATGGTCCATAAAGCCAATATGATTTTGATAGATGGACAACATCATAGATGGTTTGTAGCATCTCTGACATCGCACTTGAGGATGACACTGTCACAACAGAAACTATCCACCCAGGCTGAAGCGTTGGAAATGGCAATGAGATCACATGAGACCCTGATACAAGACCCTGGGTTGGGAGTTCAATGAATCCACGCACAACTACAGAATTCGTGTTTGGGAATACAAAGTTTGAAGTAGGATAGGGCACCGCAGACAGAGGCAAGCAAGGAAGTATAGTGCATAAAATGTAAAGGCCAGGGCCATGACAAGGATCACTATCTAGTGTTCGTGAACTACTTGGTAGGAAAAGGGCCAATGCCATTGGGACTGGAGGCACAAGGATGGTTGAGTGTGGCACCCACTTTATGGTGCATGATTTTTTAGATAGGAGGGAAACACACGATAGATAATTGTCATTTGTTGCGGAAGTATACACAGACACCCCAACATTTTTTTTTGTAATTTCTACAGGTTGGTAGGCCACAATGAGTGCACTTGCCGTAGTCACGAGCTAATGATAGATTAGACCCCTGCCTATAGGATGCAGAACGAAACATGAGCCCTCAACCCAGATGTGTGGATGCCGCATGCTGGATTTCAGGGGCGGGGTCAAGGATGAGGTGGAATGGGACCAGGAAGGGGCCGCAGACAATTAATTTGTTACAATTGCTGAGTGCCAGGGCACTATGCTCGCGATTGCACCAACCCGACTAGGATATCCTGTTCGTATTATGCTCAGTTTGATCATGAAACAATAGACTGTCCTACGTTGATCACAAGGATGCGTGAAAAAGGGGTATTCCAGCCTCCCTTGACTCAGAATATACAAATGATGAGATCTGAATTGCACGAACAGGACCCGAATGTAAACATGATGCTCAGAAGCCATACAGCTGTGAGAGAGGATACGGGGAAGTAACCAGAGGAAGGTACATGGGTTTGCAAGGCTCTTGCAAAGGAACCCAAGTTTGACTTAGAATGCACAAAGGAGACATTCATGGAAGCTAAGAAGAGCTTCATGGAGGCCTCCACTTTAGGGATTAAGGATCAACAAGAGCCAGGAATGGATCCTTCAATGCTCACTACCTTTCTGGAGATATGCATGAAACTACTACACGACAGCAAGGCAGTTGAAGGACTACAGGAACTGATCACCAGGTGCACGGGGTCAGGAGAACTGCGCGTAGTGCAGAAATTGGGGAAGCATGTATTGCACACTGGAAGGGAAATGAGGTTGACTGCATAGATTGGTGAGTATGAAATGGATCAGGTAATCCTAGATCTAGGTTCAGATGTGAATGTATTATTGAAGCAAACATGGGAACGCATGTGTAGGCCCATGTTACAATGGTCCCCTATTCAATTACAAATGGCAAACCAACAGAAGATTTTCCCATGGGAAGGTTGCAAGGGGTAACAATTGATATTGAAGCACGAGTGTGCAGGTGGACTTTGAAGTAATAGAAATTGTCAATGATAGCAATCCCTATCCTACGTTAGAAATAGACTGGGCCACTGATATGAATAGAGTCACCAACCTAAAAAAGCACAAAATGATCTTCGAGAAAAAGTCACTATGCATAGTAGTCCCACTAGACCTAGTCGAAGGAGCATGCTACACTGAACCAGTGCACGACAATGATAACGACGATGATATTGATTGTATTTACAAGATAATTATGTGAGACTAGGATTGGGTGAATCTGACTGTAGATGGGAGGATCTCGTGGGAGTGCGAAAGCTCCTACTCTTCGGATTCAAACAAAGAAGCAGACCGATGGAAGAATCAGTTGCATGAAGTGACGACGCTGAATTGCAACATGATGGTTAGATCATTGTGTTGCATGACAACATAGGAAAGAGAGCTACTGAGGTATGATGGATTGACAGCAGTGGATGAATTCTTGAGTAAATTTTGAAAGCGCAGTACTGAAACAGTAGCGATTCGATGCGTTGAAGTGGGCACTATGTGCAACACTAGCACAACAGTGGGGTACATAGCAAGGAAATTTTGAGGATTGGCATGGATGTAGAAGGATGATGTGCCTACGATTTGGAAGCCCCCAACTTTGAACAAGAGTTGGCCAGCAAGGATGAAGAAATTTGCGCACCCACTTGTCTCGATGGGTACAAACATGTGTTGTACAACCCACACAAGCACACCCCAAACTCAGGATCGAAAATCGGAACAGGACGCAGTAGCTGGAAAGGCGACGCGCACCACAAACCTTCCACATGGAAGCATTCAATAAGGTATGCGAAGTCTTGAATCGGGTTCACCAGGCGAGACAAACTGATTGGGACCTGCGCGTCCCAGTGATTTGATGGGCCTATAGGGCCATGTGCAAAAACCTGAGCATGGAGATGATTCCAAAGTTGAGGAGTAGATTCGAGACCATAATTTTGGAGGAAAATAATGCTCATGCAATAGCTCCCACAGTTGGGACAATACGCGAGGACCAGGATGAAGGAGTGATGCAGCTACGTGAGGGTGAACATATGCAGATTCAAGAAGCCATTTGACAAGGAAACCTTAAGCTTCATGAACTCAAAGAAGATCGACTGCGACTGAGGAAGAAAAGCATGTTAATGGACGCTGGGATAAAAAAAAACTAGAAGACAAAATTGCACAAGCATGTCTCGTCGATAAACTAAGAATGAAAAGACAAGATACGAATAGCCATACTACTGCAAGAGAATATTGTCACCGAGAATTTGTGACTCTGCTAGCTGTGACTGCACCTTACCAAACAAAGTAACCAGGGGAGTGCACTGCATAAGGAAGAATGTAAGGTGTTGACTGTTGCGAGGATAATTGAGGAGTGCCACGGACTAGGCTAGATGGTGAATTGAAGTCTCACATAGGTGGTGTGACCACCTAACTAGCTATAGGGAGCATAGTCGCAATGCTCCAAGCAGTTGAGAGAGAGCACAAGGCTATAAAAAAGTCTGTGGGGAAGCTACACGATAAGGAGGTTGCACAAAGGATCGACATGTCACAAGGGTCGTGCTTGCACAGAGGGGGATACGCTGCCGCACGGGTAGGTTGGGAAGTGACCATTGGTGTCACTGATCATGACAAGGTGTCCAATTTAAGACAAAGAGGAGCAGACAGTGGGTAATTAAGACACGAAGTTAGAACTAGATTTGGGACGATCTGCTGCCAAGAATGCATTAATGACTCTGAAATTGGGGGAATGGTCAAATTCTAATTCTAAAAACACTATAAAACTACCAAGGCTGGCCATGAGACAACACTTGTTTGTTTTAGATTTGAACTATTACAGAGAGTACACAGTGTTGAGTGCCAAGTGGTGTTTGAGCCTCCAAAGTCGCGAACAACTACAGAAAACTCAAACAAGATGACAACTACCAGGAGAGTTGTGGGCTTTGTCAAAAGTATCGCTAAGGAAGCTACGTCGAGCCCTATGGTGCAGGTGGGGGATGCACCGGAAATTCTGAAATTTCCCCGGATGTCGAGGCCCAGGACAGATACATAAGCAACGGGACCAGTCCACATGTCCCCGTGAAATTCGCGGTTTGGTAACTTTCTATGGAGGACAAGGGAAAGACTATTAATCTTGAGATAGATGATGAGGAGGAGGACCTACAGGCTTTCATAGAGGAGATAGAGGCGGATGAAGAAATGGAAGAAGACATGCAGTCGGTGTGCGCTGCAGCAAAACTGCCCGAGTATGTCCCTCCACAGAAAGGGAAAGACACCCAAGGATTTGGATGCCGCTAAGAGTGCACTCCAAACAATGCTCCTCCCAAATGGAATTATGATTGAAGGTTCAACCCTAGGCCACATGCCCATGATGAAGTTTGAAGATTTGGGACCTCATGGACAGCGAAATTTCCCACATTTGGAGACTAGAAACCTCATGAAAAAGAACAAGGAAGGGTTAGTTACAATGCTAGAGCCGCGGAAATGGCTGCGTGGTGTGAAGAAGGCTGAGCTACTCCACCTACTATGGATTCCACACTTTCACCAAGCATCAATCATGATCTTTGTCATTAGGCAACTGCTTTTCCTGGTGCATGATGGGTACTTGTGGCTGGAGGACCATATCTCCATCACGGTGGAGCTTATTCACAGGATTTCTCAGCTTCCCTGTAAGGGAAGGGACCCCACGGAAATAGCTGGCAAAAGTGGAGATTTGGTGCTCACAGAGGCCATGAAGAAGAAAGACAACTTGGAAAATAAGAAGAGAGGCTACATAATTAGTAGCATTCAAGACAAAGGGGTGGGCATAGCCACCCACCTGTTGGTTGGGAAGGTGATGAGAAAATGCTATGGCAATGAGGTACCAGCGCTGGTCGTTGCATTGGCCGAACAATGCACGGAGGGGGTCCAATCCAACTGGGTTGAATTCCTCTATGAAGAGTTTCTAACCAACTGCAAAGAAGCTCAGGCAAGACCTTCCACTATGCGTGGTTGCTCTTGTCTATATTATTGGTGACTGGGGAATTGCCTGAAGACAGTCAATTTCCTCCTCTTGAACAAGACCTGCCAAAGGTGGCAAAATACGTGTTGCTTTGGGCTATAAAGGATGCCACGATGATTTGCAATACTAAGATCTTCTAGGTGCTCGTGGAGGTGAGCATCCGGATGTGGACCAACAGAAGGCCGTGCCCATCCCCCACAATATACAACAGTCTGTAGAGCTTTGCAAACTTCAAGGTGGATATGCACAATGTGTATATTAGGGCGCGTAAGGATTTGGTGCAAAACTGGACCAAACTTCCTTTCATCATGATTGATGATGCCATTTTTTCCATGCTCAACTCATGGCCTCCCGAGTAGCGCTCCCCAGATCTAGCAGCATGAGAGTCTTATCACTATTTACACGGACATGGGATTTGTTGAGAATAGTCACAACTGTATGTTTTTCTTGTCCCCAGAAGGTATGAGGTGTTCTGGACTCATCAAGCATGGCACATGCCATTTTTTGAATTGTTATGTTCATTCTTTCTGTCACCCCATTTTGCTAAGGAGTTTTAGCTATAGAAAATTTCCTCTTGGTGCCATGTTGTTTAAAAAAGTTGAAAAATTAATCTAATATGAATTATCCTCCCCTTTCATATCTAAGACATTTGATTTTTAAATATAACTCATTCTCTACTAAATCTTTGAAGACTTTAAATTTATCAAATGCTTCATATTTATGTTTTAATAAGCCAATCCAGAACTTTCTAGTTAAGTGATTAATGAATAAGATGAAATATATTTCTCCCTAAGATGACCTTTTCCTCAAATGCCCACACAAATCAATATGAATAAGTTCAAGTGGCTTACTTGCAGTTCCTTATTTGGCATTGAATTGAACCCTGGTTTGCTTACCGAATTGACATGATTTGCATATGGTACTTTATGGTGGAGAGATGTTAGATAAATCATGAACAACTCCTATATTGTTTGACTTATGTATTTGATTGAAGCTTAGATGTCCCAATATTTTGCGCCATAGCCAACTTTCTTCTGCTTTTCTTAAGTAATATTGCTCTAGATCACCTTCTAAGATATAGATATTACCAGGAGTTCTTGTCCCCTTTATTATGACCTAACCTGTATCGAGATTCGAAACCAAAAAATTCTATGATCTGAAAATATCCTCATGTCCTTGGTCACACATCCCACTAACACTCAATAAGTTATGTTTTAATCCATCAACAAACAAAACATTTCTAGCTTTAACTTTTTCTTTCAGCAAAATAGTTAATTTTCTTTGTATAGTAGAAGGTGAATTATTTCCAAAGGTACCACATATTTTCTTGATCTCCTGCGTATAAATCTAGACCATAGTTTTTAGATCCCATGGTCTTATTTTTCCATACCTTAGATGTTGTTTCCTTTTGTTCATTATGAGGTGTTGATCACATTTTTCTCTTGCATTTAGATTCTTTATTCCCAAATTTATTATAAAAGGAAGATTCAATTTCATCTTAAAGAGGTGAGAAACTATTGTAAGAGTATTCCTTTACCCCAATCACATTCTTTTGCTTTCTTGCTTCTCTAGTCATGATAGTTTTGCAAGCAACACATTGAGCATCCTTATAACCAAAATCATACAAGTGAAGCATTTACCATTAAAGTAGAAGTTTTTGGGAGTATAGTACCTTCTTTTGTAGCTTTCCTTTTTATTGTAGTAAGGGAGATTTACCTGAGAAGTATTTGATCCTTTATTCTTTTGTTGATAGCTGGAGTTTCATTGACTGCTTCCTTTTATTGCATTGAGATATCTTCATGTACCTTTTTAAGAAGGATTTACAATCTTTGATGATTCTCCATTGTATCCAAGACATGTTTTTATGAGAGGAGAGCACTGCATTTGTATGATTTCATCTAAGGTTTCAGATCCTTTAGCAAACCTAAGATTTAGACCTTTTGTTTTCTCAAGTTCTTTCCTTAGACTTACTATTTCTAGTTCTAACTTTCATTATGCTTCTCCTTTTATTCTCCTATAGAAGTAGCCTTAAATGCATCTTCTCTAATATCTGAGGGACCCCCTTTTCGCATTTCATAGGCTGTTAGAATCCCATGAAGTTGTTCAACAACAAGGTTCTTCAAATCCTGCATTTCTTCAATGGCAAAGACTATTGAATCAAATTTTGGCATAAGAGATCTTAATATTTTCTCAACCAGAGATGATTATTTTACTTTGTCACCAAGATTTCTCATTGAATTAATGATCTCATCTACTCTAAGAAATAAACTTGCAATGCTTTCATCATTATGCATTCCAAGAGTTTCATATTGAATTGTAAATGTTTGAAGTTTTGCACTCTTTACCTTGGTTTCACCTTCATAACTTTGGATTATCTTGTCCCTTATAGCCTTTGCAGCATTCAAATGCATGACTTTGATGAATTATGATTCAGCTAAGCTTCCTAACAGAGAATTGACAACTTTTGCATTGGTCTCACACTTTTTCTTTTCTGCTTCATCTGTGGGAATGACGGATGGATACTGATAGCCTCCTTCAATGATTCCCTAAATATCAGCTCCAAGTGACTGTAGGTAAGATCGTCTTCTAGCCTTCTAGAAAACTAGATTGGATCCATTAAAAAATGGTGTCCGGGTGGATGCTACTCCCTCTTGGTTGCTCATATTGATGAATCTTCCTTCAAGCGACCAAGCTTCTTTTGAAGCACCTACTCTGATACCAATTGTTAGGAAAAATATTGTGGGGGGCGGGGGTGGGTGGTGAATCGGTATTTTAAAAACTTACCTGACCTTCTCATTTTCTATTTAGATTCACAAACCATTCAACTTCACCAGAACTATCACATACAAATTATTATGAAGAAGACCTCATCAACAGACAACAGTAATCACATCAAGAATGATCAAACATCATTAACTTCTCATACTTCAAAAACCCTAGCATATGTATGCGACCCTTACAAAATACTTCCATGTGTGTACATGCCTTTTAAGAAGCATACCCGCGTATAGTTATGTCCATACTACAGAATCGACATGTGACTACCTAGAGGTAGACTCGCATATGTACATGCTTTTTCTAAGAAAAAATTGTGTATAGATCAACAATTATTGATTCATTCCTTCGTTGAACAACAAAACCTCAGTCAAACCCAAAACTCGACCAACCAAGTAACAAACATATGTTAGAACGTTATTGTCACAAATCAACCCTTAAGAAACTCATGTAGTCATTTCATATCTACAAGATCTGATCCCACGTCACATTCCTTATGCAATATTATTTCAGATCAAGAAATTCATCAATAGCCCATTACTTACACACTAAACACTTTGATCTTCATCTCCTTATATAGCTTAAGCCTTATCCAATACCACGGGTCAAATCCTTAGTAATGTCAATGATATTCCTGGAGGGGATCAAATATGTGTTACCGCACTCATTACTGTGGGCCATTACCATGGTAAATATCCTTGGTATTTAAGATACCATGGTGTAGAAACTGTAAGCGCTTTGTCTTCTCCATACCCATGTGTGTACTCAGCTTTGATTCAAAGAATCTGCATGTATTTCTCAAAATGTCACCTCCATCATTCTTCTGTCTCTAGACTGATATGTCTTTGTCTAAACTCTTTGTCACATGTGTACTAGCTTGTAAAATGATCATGTTGACAATATTCATCAAGTAGGTTTCCATCAAGGACAACACTTTTTTCATAATGCCAACAAGAAGATCTAGAGATTGATAGACAAACCATGCAGAAGTACATTGGTGGCATTGCTAAGATCAATGTTATGTTGTTCTTATTGAAGAAGGAGACACAAATTATTTCCAAAACTATCTATTGAGATGCAATGGAAGCTACAGTTCCCTTTGAGCCTAATCTTCTTGAAAATGTTGAGGAAACCATCGCATAGTGCCAAGCATAGCACCACTATATAATTGAATATTTACAAATTAAAGTTGATAAGCTAGTGTTTCCTCAAACTCAAGCTTGATATTACTAGTTTTTCTTTTTAGGTTCTACCCATTTTTTCTCATATGAGTTTTTGTATTATTGTATTTGAAATAAATATGTAAGTGGAAGTCCAAGTGTCAATTGTGGAATATGAAATTTCATTAGTTAGGAAAAGACTTAGGAAGTCAAAGAGTCATGAGGTAAGTTCAAAGGTCACAAAGGGAGATGAAGGGTCATCTCACTTGTTATAAATACACTCTCATAACTCAAGGAAAGGGCTTGGAACAAAAGGCCTGGAAGCCCTTTTTTGTAGCCTTGGCTTCTCTATTTTAGCATAGGAATAATATTATTATTTAGAGAAGAAAGTGTTGGCTTCATGTTCCACTATTGGGGCTAGTGTATTGAAAATTGTAAATGTGTGTTTGGAAAATTCACTCTTTAATAAAAGATAAGGGTAGACATGTCTTCATGCATATGTCATGAATGTAGTAAGACTATTCTTATTATGTTTGTGATATGTGTTGATTCATTTACACTAATTCTTATGAACTAATTTGTTTTCTTTAGTATGAATATTGTTGAATGTGTGTTGTTATGTTATTACGATCGTTGTTATATTGTGAATTATTTTAGGTTAACTAATGATTCTCTTGTATGGCTTGTGTGTCTCCTTTAAGCTATGTACTATTACATGCTTCTAAGGGGCTCAAAAATTTCCCCTCTGGTGTGATGGAACCTTTCATGCATTATGTAAGAACCTGATTCCAACCATTAGAGCCTCAACCTATTATACACTAACAGATCTATTTTCCTGTTAATTTAAAAGTAATAAAAGGAGCTTTCTGACCTTCTCACAAAGCTTTAAACATTTAACATCTTATCATTTTATCATAAGCAACATAAATTAAGGCGAGCATTCCATTGATATCAACTTAACAAGAGTAGTTCATGGAAAAATACCTGTTTCGGCGGTTGATGATGATACCTTTGTCTTATAGCTCTAGCTGAATGTTCCTTCTCACCGACCCAACTGGATTTACCTCCCAGCCAACTAGGAACAAATTCCTAGCCCAGGAAACCTCCACAGGTTCCCTAGCCCTCTGTGCCCAAGTCCAACCAGATATAGTGTGTCCTCAAGAAGAATGTGCAAAACTAGATAACAATACTTTTCCTCCTCTCAAACCCAAGAAACCTCCATAGGTTTCCAAGGTCTCCCAAAATCATAACAAGTCCAAACAATCACAACCAACCCCCACCATTATAAGAAAAACCTCCCAAAAACTCCCCCCCTTTTCTCCCTTCCCCCTTTCCTTTTTATACCCTCCTTCCCTTCTCCATCTCAACCACCTCTCATTAATGTCATTTACTTCTCACCCATCCCTATAGTTGACTTCTCTTCTCCCAAGTAAGCTAGGAGTACATTTGGAAATTTGAGATGAATATAAAATTGAGAATTCAATGGGAAAGGATCATGTCTTCTCCCAAGTAAATCTGAAAAGTACATTTGGGAATGTGAAAGCAATATATATATATATTGATGATAAGATGGAGAAGACTATGTCTTCTCCCAAGTAAATGTGAAGGTACATTGGGGAATGTGACATGTAATTACATGGAGAGGACCACGTCTTCTCCTTAATGAATGTGAGGGTACATTGGGTAATGTGAAATGAATACATATATTATGAAATAATGGAAGGATACCATATCCTACCTAATATTCAATTTGAGAAGGTAAGTGGGGAATTTGGATAATGGAAATCATGAATTTTATATTAGACCAATAGTTTTCAATAGTTTCAAATAATGTAAACATTAACAAAATTTGTAGGATAAGATTTAAGTGGGGCATTACATACAACCCTCCTTCAGAAAACTTCGTCCCGAAGTTAGAATGAAAGATACAAACATAGCAAATCAGAGAAAGTTATAGCAATAAAATTTGATAAGTTAGACAATGACATTACTTCTCATCAAGAGTCTCCAACTAATATATATCCTCCTATCCATCTTGACCTACTTTCGTTCCCCCCCTATCCGTCCTCTGCTGCTTTATCAGTGGTAACAGCCGTACTAACCACTGATAAAACCGACATGGTGGAAGCGTCGAATACATTGACCTAACTTTCCCAGCAGGCAACTGGCAATCGTCATCACACGTCCAAGGGAGCGTGTCCACCACTGCCCTCCCACGATTTGAGGTTTCAGAGGATACACGGTGGGAAATGCCTCCACCCCTCCTTTAGAACTAGGGTCAACACCCTAACACGGACCACACTATAGAGCTGGTT
>APFE030553947.1:20268-85768 GCA_000404065.3 Pinus taeda | reverse complement strand
AAACCATATTTTGTTGTTGCTACACAATTTGTTATCAAGATAGGATACATGATTGAAGATCACTGCAATCTATATCAAGCCATGCAAGGTTTCTCTGTACCAATGAAGATATTATGATAATAATTCTGGGTGTCAGATTCATCAAATCCTATCATGGTTACTGTTAATATGTCTATGTTCATGACGAAATTTTTCATTATGTAAAAGTCACTACGAGTTTACTGCATTTTCAAAGTCAAGATACAATCATTATCACAGTTAGGCTACACATAAGAATATCATTGTCATGTGGAGGGCATCTCTGATATGATGAATGAATATCTCAGTCATCACAACCTCTATGAATTATGTTAGATTTTTTTTCTGTTGTGTCCAAGAATCAAATTCTGTCAAGATCATAGGTAACGTAATTTCTTACAATAGTGACAATCATCATTCCAAACTCCTTTGTTAACAAGCCACTCTTAAATTCTAAATTACTAACGGAGAAACAAATATTGTTTCAGATTATAAGGTGTCTTTTCCTCACATTTTCATTAAGGATTAGGAATGCTTGTTTCATTGATAATCCTGAATAAGGGTGATTTTGTTACACAACAGTTCTGTTCTTGTAATAGTGCCCATGATGTCTGAAGGTGCTGCCTGCTTGCCCCTTTCAGACCCAGATGAGCTGCCTTATAAATTTTGAAGGAGAGATCCTTGACCTATAGCATACAAGTTGGGTTTTGAATGCTATTCAAGATCATCGCTTTTCTGCCTTTTATAAGATGAATGCCTTGTAATGTGAAGAAACATGATACTTCTATTCTTAAAAAGGATTTGTGATTTGGATGCCATTAATCGATTTTGTATCCTGACTTACGCTGCCTCAACTATTGCAATAAATTCATTCTCTAATGTCCTGAAAAAGTGTGATTTATGCCTTGTCACTATGAAGATCAAAATTCTGGAGGTGTTTCAACAAATTACTACTCACAATTCATGCCCTTGGAGAGATAAAACTTGAGATGGTCTTACTGGGAACTGAATCTTGATCAAGACTTCCTTGGACCAGAGAAGTCTTTTGTAAGTCTGAACTCATTCTGCATTGGATGTATACTTAACAACTAGCCTTTCAAATAGTGAAATCTTCATGCATGAAACTTAAGCGAGTTATGCCAATGACAATTCTATTCTTTAAGCTATAGTTCTGATAACAAATATTTATCATACTTCTGTTCAATATTCTATCGAGGAATGCCTTACCATAGGGTCAAAATGTCTATAGACACAAGGCCTCAAACCAGATTTGTAAAGAGAATTAGAACTTGAGTAATACCCAAAACAAGATACATCAATATATAAATTGTGCTAGCTTCTGGATCTCTGGTTAAGACACAAAACAAGGTGATAAAATAACCAAATTAGGGTTTGTCAAATAATTACGTTGAAACCCTATACATACCTTGTTTAGAGAGTAAAGAAAATGCCACAGATTTCCAACAACTGCTCATGAGAACTTTAAATAACGAACTGTAATCTAGTTTAGAACTTCAATTCAAATTCAAGAGAATTCAGGAGGCCTGAAAAATCCATGATAAATCTCGATTTGTATTGAGGTTGGTTTGAATTGGCTTCTCCAAACCCAATGCTGCTTATGCACATAGTACATTACAACATCTTTTTCTCCACAAGCCACCAGCAAAAGAAACATATATTGCTCAATTTGAAGGGTTTAAGACATCCACTATTGCAAATTGTTTGAGATGGAAATAATGATGTTATGTGCAAATAACCAAATGGCATTAAACTCAATTCTGAGCAGAGATTGCAGAGACTAGACATCAATTCCGCAGAGAATCCATGTCAGTGAAACAAATGTCAAAGTATATGCTCCCAAGGAACATAAAAGTCTATATGATTCCTTGCCACAGGATCCACGGGATATGCCAGAAGTGGATAGAAAAACTGAAACTGAACTTAGTGTTAGCTTCGGCTACCAGTGCAACGAGAAACAAATTAATGTCTGTAGGCCTTCACATGAAGTTGAAGTCTCTGCTGACATAGAATTTAATAATTCAAATTGCCACAAGAGGAGCAGTTCATTTTCTTGCAGATATATTTTATCTCTTTTGAAAGTCATAGATCACTATAGATCGGCATAATAGTTTGGTATGAAATGTCTCACGTTGTTATTAATGCTTGTTTGTAGGCCTCTGAGTATGCCTTCAAATCAAACTCAGAAGCGTACCAGACAGGAGTCTCAGTGAAGGCTGATCTTGTCTTTAAAAGACAAGAGGTTCCTAGTCGAAAGCAAAGGGAAGCTTCTTGCTCGGCCATAAATTAATTAGACAAACTGCACAAAAGCCAGAAATAAAAGTATAGGCAAATTTATCCTACCCCATCCTTCAACTGCACGTATCTATCTATGGGCAACTTCTCATCATCAAGGATCTCTGTCTTCATCAGAGATTTCGGCCAAAATCCTTCCCTCCATCAATTTCCTTCTTTTGCTATTGGGCTTCTTCCAGTCGGGTCGAGTTGCCCAAGAAATCTCTTCAGGTCCTTGAAATTGGAATTCCTTCTGTGCCCTTTTGGAAACATTCGATGTGGAAACTACAACATATCTTGAGCAGGGGAATTTGGACTTGAATTGAGGAATAAGCAGGAGTTAAGGGATTTGAATCGACATTATCATAGTAGCGGTTTGAATTTACTGAAAATGTATATTCTACGACTAGCAATTTTCTTGCTGTAAGATAATTTCCAATCATTAATGTATTTCACTGTCATCCTATGAGTTTGATGCCATGTATCAGTGCGATAATTCAATATCCGGCTATGGCAATAGTCATAATGTCTTTTAATTTAAGTTGGCTTTGTTATGTTGTTTAAGATGTGAATTATATGTCGTTAAATTAACTGTTCCACCTCCGGCAGAACTGAATCCTCTCAGGATATGCTTTCAATTTCAATTTGGAGCCATGAATTTAGGTTGCCTTTGTTATGTTATTTGCAATGAATCACATGATATCATGTTAAGTTACCGGATGCACCTTTTGGCGTGGGTTCTCTTGGGATATGTTTTCAATTCAATTTGGAAGTGCCGGAGGATTTGCCTTTTGATTGCTGAAAACGCCAAGCTGGTGGATGACATCCAAAAATAACTACTATTTTTGTTTAACAGAATCCTAGAACATAGAGACCTAAATTTATCTTGCTAGTCTGCATTTCTGAATTTGTGAGAGCAACTTAAAACAAAATATATGGAGAGATCTGAATTGGTTTGTATTGTTTTTTAATATTTATATTTTTGACATGTCGTTTCTCACAACATATTAATATTTATCTAATAACAATTCGAGATTGAAGTCGAAAACTCTAATGTATTCAGTTTTACACTTAAACTCGTACGGTCTCTACTTCTTTGATCAAACTTGCAGGTATATATATGTATATATATATATATATAGCCTTAGAACTGTGATACTTTGCCACAAGTTCTCGTCTTTTATGGCACTATACAAGACTGCAAAATATACCTTAAACAAGGTGATTGTAATTTGATGACGCGCTAGCAAGAGGTCTAATGAACTTTTAATTAACTCGGTTTAGGATTTATGAGAACATGACCGGAGTAGGAATCTCAGCTTCTTTTCTTGGAGGCTTTAAGCTTTGAGTCAAGCGTTCTGAAATATGCTTATGCCATGAACTTGAGGGAGTCTCAGCTTCTTTTGTAGCTTCACTGAGTCTCCCAACTAGGCTTATAAGTTCTTTTAACCAACCCAGACTCTTTAACAGAAGAGCTACGCCATATTTGCTATGTGAAACCATAAAATCGATCATCCACTGATGTATATGATGCTTCGGAGCTCATAGGTGGTTCAGAATTCAGACCTCTTAAATGCTTGAAAATTTTCTTAAATGGTGAGACCCTTCGTTAACTTTGTCAATGCCCTGGATTTTGGTCACACATAAATGTGCACAAAATTCTGAGGTTCGAATTGAGGTAGCTCAGAGGATTTGATTCTCTTCAAGGGTAAACACAGACCTCATCTATTGTGCCTAGAACTGCGCTCTCCTTATCAGGATATTCGGTCATCTTTGGCCTCTAGAACTAGCCCCTCGGTTTTCTAAAACAGGGTTTTATATGATCTTCAAACTTCTTTACTCTTGATCCACAAAACTGCAGCCTAATCACTGTTTGCAAAAGTCCCCAGAACTGCAAGCTTCTTCATTTAGGAGGTCGGTCCAAATTTCTTGATTTCTATAATATTATTTATTCTATCAGGAATTTTACAAGCGCATTTAAGTTGAAGCAAAACGCTAGCTCTGTCATATCCATAGGCACTATACTTTTTTTTTTTGAGCAAAAGCAGTCCGAAAGACTTAGTATAGCATTCACAGAGCCAAAATTTTGCGAAGATTACAGAGTGTCTGTCAAAAATCAGAAAGATTGCCAAATACCTAAAACAAATAGTAATGGAAAAATCAAATAGCAGCCAAAAATAAATCCTTCGGATCTGCCAGGCTATAATACAAATCCAGGCCCTTTCTTTCGTCTCTGTCAAGAAACGGATAACGGATCTCCAGCAGCTCAGAAGAGATTGTAAGGGAAGGCGTCCAGGGGATGGAGGAGGTAGGTCAAAGCCAGCGCCAGGAACATGAGCACGTACGCTATCCCTTGGTCTGAACTATACAAACGATTTTTAATATTTAAAAAAAATTAAGATTCTATCAACCCTATTCCCAAATAGGATGCCTATGGGCATAAAAACACATATAACCAATCTAAATTTAGAAACCATTCATTTACAGATTCTTTGCAAACAACTACAATCTACAAATTCAAATCGAATTCTCGAAAAGTTTGATAAAATACAAACAACTAGAATCTACAAATTATAATCGAATTCTTGAAAAATTTGATAAAAATATCGCAAAATAAGGACACAACTTAAATTGTAGAAAGCTCAGACGGTCTTTGCATAATATGTTTGGGTAATATTTGTATGACTTCTATCCCTTTTCATATATTTTGGATACCTAATAAATTTATATGAAACCAAGATAGATATAATCGAATTTTGTTTCAGGACACGAACAAATCTAGAACATCGATAAGCATTGTTGGGGTCGTCGGAGGCGCAACTGTGATTTTAATTATGGCATTAATCGTCAGACGTTACTTCTTTCAGATTATACACTATCCCCTCACAACAAAGACAAGGTATGCCGTATGCATTTTGGTTTCGCATTTTAGAGTGTGCCTAACTTTATGTTTGGTTGCCAGGAACATGAGCACGTACGCTATCCCTTGGTTGATGGCGGTGCCGTCGGACGAGGGAGCAGGAGCGGGAGCCTCTGCATTGGCGGAAGGTGTGAAGAGATTAATCAAGAGGAAGGCGACAGAGAGCATCAGCACCGTCACAGAGACTGACGAGAAGGCCATCTCTGCTGAAGAATAACAAGAAATGTCGATGATGGGAAACAAGAAAATCAGGAGAGAAAGAAAAGATGAGCTGGGGCAACGAAGATCCTCACGCCGACAGAGCGCAGAAGACCCTCACAATACACACTATGCCATTGGATTGTTGTTGAAACATTTTGACATTCTAATTTTCTGGATTTCCAACTATTTAGTAAGAAATTTGATTGGGGAACAGCGATTTAGTGGGCCTTGGGTCCAGATTTTGAACTAAGGCTCTGATACCATATGTAAGAACCCGATTCCAACCATTAGAGCCTCAACCTATTATATACTAACAGATCTATTTTCCTGTTAATTTAAAAGTAATAAAAGGAGCTTGTTGACCTTCTCACAAAGCTTTAAACATTTAACATCATATCATTTTATCATAAGCAACATAAATTAAGACGAGCATTCCATTGATATCAACTTAACAAGAGTAGTTCATGGAAAAATACTTGTTCCGGCGGTTGATGATGATACCTTTGTCTTATAGCTTCAGCTGAACGCTCCTTCTCACCGACCCAACCGGATTTACCTCCCAGCCAACTAGGAACAAATTCCTAGCCCAGGAAACCTCCACAGGGTCCCTAGCCCTCCGTGCCCAAGTCCAACCAGATATAGTGTGTCATCAAGAAGAATGTGCAAAACCAGATAACAATACTTTTCCTCCTCTCAAACCCAAGAAACCTCCATAGGTTTCCAAGGTCTCCCAAAATCATAACAAGTCCAAACAATCACAACCAACCCCCACCATTATAAGCAAAACCTCCCAAAAATTCCTGCCTTTTCTCCCTTCCCCCTTGCCTTTTTATACCCTCCTTCCCTTCTCCATCTCAACCACCTCTCATTAATGTCATTTACTTCTCACCCATCCCTATAGTTGACTTCTCTTCTCCCAAGTAAGCTAGGAGTACATTTGGAAATGTGAGATGAATATAAAATTGAGAATTCAATGGGAAATGATCATGTCTTCTCCCAAGTAAATCTGAAAAGTACATTTGGGAATGTGAAAGCAATATATATATATATTGATGATAAGATGGAGAAGACATAGTCTTCTCCCAAGTAAATGTGAAGGTACATTGGGGAATGTGAGATGTAATTACATGGAGAGGACCATGTCTTCTCCTTAATGAATGTGAAGGTACATTGGGTAATGTGAAATGAATACATATATTATGAAATAATGGAAGGAGACCATATCCTACCTAATATTCAATTTGAGAAGGTAAGTGGGGAATTTGGATACTGGAAATCATGAATTTTATATTAGACCAATATTTTTCAATATTTTCAAATAATGTAAACATTAACAAAATTTGTAGGATAAGATTTAAGTGGGGCATTACACAGAGACCCTTCCGCATTCAAATGTCGATACCAGGAAGAAACGCAGAGACCGCCAAGAGCGAATTTCAGATATATGGAAACGAACAGAAGCCCGAGACCGATTCCCATGCCATTGATAGTCACAACCAAGATGTTTTCGAAGCCATTGCTAACGAGGGGTGAGCTATTGCATAAGGGAAACCTGAAAAATCCTCAGTCGATCCTTTTTTAATCACTCTCACAAACGTAACTATTGGCGCTCCATACAACAGCAACGAAGTTACGTTTCACAATGCACAGTAGCAACCAACGTATTCAATTGACCAGCGTATTCAATGCAGATTCCTTCAGCATCTAAGGGTTCAACATACACCACTCATGGCATTCATGGCCCTTCAAACGCACAACAGAGATCATTGAACGCAGAATATACTATGTCAGTCATCAGCGCTGAAACAGGAAATGACAGCGCTATTCAAAAATATTTAACGTACAACGCTTCTGTCAGGACAGTATGGACAAATGCGCAGCGCTGGAAAGGAATATGGCAAAGGCAGGTTATTTCAGAACAGAGGGGAATAAGGTAGAGGCAAAGGCCAGGACAGAGGAGTTACAGGAGCATAATAGCTAAAACAAGGAGCTGGCTCTGATACCATGTCAGGCCAGGTAGTAACTCTAATCGGCAGTAAAACTGATTCATTTCATTTCATTAGGTAGGCTATTGTTATATACAAAAGGGTGTGACTGCTCAGTTCATCTTCTGATGACTGTTCACATTCCTAATTTAACTATTTACATAAATTCACCCAACCGTGAGGATTAGGTGTCAACAGGCATTTCGTATGACAAGTTTGTCTTACTCAATATGGCCCTTTAAATTTTAGGTATTTCTTGCTCCCATGTGCAAATTTTCCTATTGTTTTTGTCATTAGTCGCTCTTTGTTGCCTTTCTACATTATTTGGAATTTTCCCCTGCTTTTGGTTCGCTTTGAACTATATGCTATAGGGCTTGTGAATTTATGAAGAAGCCTTGATCCTCCCTGTGAGAAGAAACTGGTCTCCCATGGAAGCACTCCTACTCTATCTGACTTTTATCTGCTCTAAGACCATCGACGACCTTTGTGCTTGTCTTGACAACATTATCATCAACCCTTTGACCCCTGTCTTCTTTATCACCCGGCCCCTTATCTCTAGCACTCCAACTATGTTGACTGGGAAAAGGAATTCACTTGTTGTTGGGGACAACAACATTTGCAAAGTATGCTCACAACAAATTAAAGCCCTGTAGCTAGAGAATATGGACATTAATTGAAAACTTCACGAGTAGATGACATCCTACATCTCTCATATGGATGCGATTAAGTCCCTAAAAGATAAGATAACTCATCTAGATGATGAAATTGGTGCACTTTGGCGTCAGATTGAGGACCTAAAATAGCAGATGAAAGCAAACGAAAACTATAATATAACTAGCATTGCATCTAGTTAACCCACGTGCAAACTACAATGAGACCTCAACAGGCCTCCAGACAAAGCTTTCTCTCCTCTTTACTGATGTTTCTTATTGTAAATGTGTCCTTTTGCTTGGTCAATTATGCAAAGTTTGTGTATGATAGTCTATTATAACAGTTTGTTTTCAAAATAGTCTTTTGTTAAACCAATCAATTCTTTCTTGGAGGACCCTCTGAAAGAAAAACAATGTACTTGATTTTTTGTGTAATTGTCACATCCATGCGCATATATTAATGGAATCCTCACTCATCTTTGTTAAATAAACAAATAAATATATTTTTGGATGTGTAATCAAATTCAACGTCTTGAAAAATCTCTTAAACATTCTATTATACAAAGTTCATGGATAAATTCGTGATTTCAACAAAATATTACTAGATCTCAAGGAAATTTAACTTGAAAATATGCCAAAAAACATCTATACCATAGAGCAATTAAACAACAACAACAAAATTTACGATTTTATTTGAAATTTGTTTAAAAAAATAAATAAACAAATAAATAATAATAATAATAATAAAATAAAAAATTAATAATTTTATTAAAATCTGAGCAATTACACCACAATAAAGCATTTATGATTTTGTTTGAAATTTGTTTTAGATAATAATAAAAATTTGATGATTTCATTAAAATTTGATTACAAATTGTTTGAACTCTATTTTGGATATTAAGAAAAGAGATTAAAAAAAAATATCAAAAATAATCTAAAGAATTATTTAGTGTATAGGTTAAATTTTGATATAACAAGAAGATTCAAAAAAAAATTGTAATATATGTGAATTATTCATAAACATGACAAAATATCTAATATTGCATGTGCTAGCATACATATCATCAAATATAAATATAGAGATGTTATACATGATGGTATATATTTTAGCATATACAAAGTATTAAATACTGCGTGATGGTATATATTCTACCATATATAATATTAAATATTTTGTTGTCGGTATATGTTCATAATTTTAAGTTTAAAGAGTATCATTATTAGTGTTCACATTTATATGGAATTTGATGTTGAGTTGTAGTTGATTGAAATGGAACGATGGTTGATGAATATAAGAATTAGATGAACATGAGTTTTAGATTTACTAATCATTTGAAAGTTTTTTTTAGATTAAGATGTGTTATTTATTAATCATTTGAAAGTTTTATATGAGAAGGTATATATTTTATAATAAAGAAATGGTGAATTTACCAAATTTAGAGGTTAAAGTTTGATTTTTAGATTATTTTTAAAAAATTTAGACGTTCAATCATGTAATATTTTAATTTTAATTCTGGCAAATTGTTATGTAATTGTGTAAATTTGATTTAGGTTAGTAAGCTCACATGTTTTAGGCCAAAGTGTTTGTATTGAATAATATGGCCTGGGGTCCAATACTTCCACTTTGTGTAGTTATTTCTGAGCCAAGTGAGTAATGTGAGGTGGGAATTCACACAAGTGGAAGCATTGGACCTCAGGAAAAACTGTGCAAGGAAATAGGAGGCTTGGAGGGCAGAGGAGAAGGTTTGTGAGAAGCCTTTGACTGACTATGAGCAACATTGATTGATTGCAAAGAGAGCATAATAACTTGTGAGCTGATTCTTTTCGTAATCTGAACATATTCCCACTTGTATGACAATACAGATATTGGGGTTTTAGGTTGAGGCTTTCCCCGGGTTATTTCTTTTGTGTTATGTGTGATTGATTTCTCATTCTCAGTTATATGTGTTCTCATTGATCTTGCTCAATTCGATTAAGCTTCTGCAAAGTTTGTTGTAGAAGTAGATCTTGTATTTTACTTTAGTCTATTGCATAATCTGTTGAACTACAGTGGGAATTTCTACATGGTATCAGAGCAAAGGTGATCAAGGCAAAGAACATATACAAGAAGGGAGAAGTTCGATGTTTGAGGTTCCTGAATATAGAAATCGATTCACCAATGGCATTCAGCGGTTTAAGACTCGAGTATGCCCTTGATGGCAGCTCAAATTATATAGGTTGGAAGGATCACGCGGAAGCAGTATTAGAGGATAATGGTTTAAAAGACTTCATTGATCAACAAGTCCCCAAGCCGACTGATGCTACTCAGTTGGCGGAATGGAAGAAATGTGTGGCTAGAGCAAGGAGAATCCTTCTGGAGGGAGTTCAAGACCATATAGTCTCAAGTCTCCATGGGAAGGAGACATCATTTTCAATGTGGAAAACATTGAAAGATCTATATCAGAATAGCAACGATCAGAGGAAGCTGGCGCTGAAAGACAAGCTTCGGAAAATCAAGTGTGAAAAGGGCGACACACTTTCTACATATCTGAACAAGCTCACCACATGCAGGGATGAGCTTGGAAGTGTAGGGATCATGACCAATGATGATGACATGGTGAGTCTTACACTCCTCAATCTTCCTAAGAGTTGGCATAGCTACCAAGGCTCGGTTAATTGAAGAGAAAAGTTGCCAGATTGGGAACGACTTTGGTCAGATCTGATGCAAGAGGAGATAAGAAGAAGCACCAGAGATGGTTCTTCATCAAAGGAGGATGAAGAAAATTGCGCCTTAGCGAGTCAAGTGAAGAAAGGGAAGGAGAAGGATTCTCATCCCAAATTGAGTTCTTCCCATGGTGGGAAGAAGTTTGACAAATCGAAAGTGTGATGTTTTCGTTGTCATGAAGTGGGACATTTTTCTACAAATTGTCCACTAAGGAAATCCAAGAAGGGATTCGTGGAAGGATCAGAAGGTGAGGCACTGACCTCATAGTTCGAGTTGGATTTCACCCTCTTCACATGCATGGTTTCATCCATGGTGGGTTGCGATTGGTTTCTTGAGAGTGGAGCTTCTTTCCACATGGTCGACGACAAAATTTTGTTCAGTACCTTGGAGGAGAAAGATCTCCAGATACTCATAGCGATGGGTAATGATGAAAAGTATAGTTTCTCAGGAGTAGGCACAATTGTTTTTTAGAGGGAGCATGGAGCTCGCATTACCTTGACCGATGTCAAGTATGTACCAGGACTGAGGAAAAATTTGGTGTCGATCGCAATGCTGGAAGACAAAGGCTATGATGTAGTCTTCAATAAGGGAAAGATTTTCCTTCGAACATCACCACTAGACAAGTGAAGCAGATTGGTTCACGAGTCAAGAAACTGTATGCTCTTGAGGTTCAAGATGCATGAAAAGCCTTGAGGAGCAAGGCAACTGATGGAGACTTGGTGGTTGAGAGGGAGAGTACATTACCTCTCAACATGTAGCACCAGAAGAAGTCTCAGACAATTGTGGAGGAGCCACAATCGGTGAAGCAGCTTCAGGAAGTTATGGAGCAGCCACAACTAGAGAAGCTGAGAGGAGATCGAGTAGAGACATCTACTCATGCAGAGACCTCCAGTAGGGGAAATTTCGAGCCAAGTGGGCAGAGGGATCACACGCATCCATACCTTAAGGTCAGAGGTGGGGCGATGTGGAGTGACAGTCCTAAGAAGGCTAGAATAGGGGTAGGATCATTGAGGTACCCAACCTCTTTGATTAGACCTTGCTACGGGAGCCCCGAGGAGGAATAACAGGACTAGCTGAGTGGGTAGAGGCAAATGTGGATGGAGCAGCAGAGAGAGCTATAGTGCAGGAATCCCAAGACAGTGCAGAGCTAGCAGGCTGCAACAATGCGAGAGGCACAGGAGTGTTGCACCAATGCAGGATGGCATAGAGAGGTGTGCAACAGTGTGAGATGCATGGAGTTTTGTAGCATCTTAGAGGTCACTGAGGGAGGACTTGTCAGTGGCAAAGGTAGCTTCAGCATCAGAGGATGTTTCTAGCCCAATAGGGAGGTCAATTAGGAGATTTTTTTTGTTTCTAGTGTTGCTGGAGCAACAACACTTGGGAGAAGTGTTGCATGCAAAACATTCCAAAAGTTCAGGATCAGGTTCGAGTTGAATGCCTTTCTTGTTGAGAGGGAGTGTTGAAAATGGCAACAAGAAATGCTAAAAATAACACTGCTATAAATAGCAGTTCGGGTACCAGTGTTGGACATAGCAAAAAGGAATGAAAATAGAAGTGCTATAAATAGCATTTTGGGTTAGATTCCTATTTTAGTTAGTCCCTGAACTAAAATAGAGAAGTAAAATTCAAATTTGATCTTAGCAGTTGTTTGTAAAATAATTAATTAATTCATCTTGAGTTAATTAGTTGTAGAAAATCAAACATGAATTCTATGTGGGGACATGCAACAATTTCTCGATTGATTGAGGAATTTATCCATCAGTTAAAGAGATAAGGATGAGTTGTAATTAGTTGGCTCAGTTAACTAAGTAAAGTCCAGTTAGATTAATTCAAACAATTTGTTGAATTAATTGTGAGTTTAGTTAGTTAATGCTTGCATGCATGTAACTGTTGCTCTCCAAATAACTGAATATTCTCTCATAAATAACTCGTGCATGTCAATTCAGTCAGAGACCCAGTTGAGATCAGAGGAAGGGACTATGTACTATCAGTTGGAGGATTTTTCCTATATAGGAAACTCATCCATGTAGAAGGAATTATCTCCTTCGGGTTTGTGCAGTTATTTCTGAGCCAAGTGAGCAATGTGAGGTGGGAATTCACACAAGTGGAAGCACTAGACCCCAGGAAAAACTGCGCAAGGAAATAGGAGGCTTGGAGGGCAGAGGAGAAGGTTTGTGAGAAGCCTTTGACTGTCTATGAGCAGCATTGTTTGATTCCAAAGAGAGCAGGATAGCTTGTGAGCTGATTCTTTTTGTAATCTGAGCATATTTCCACTTGTATGATAATACAGAGATTGGGGTTTTAGGCCGAGGCTTTCCCTAGGTTATTTCTTTTGTGTTATGTGTGATTGATTTCTCATTCTCAGTTATATGTGTTCTCATTGATCTTGCTCAATCCGATTAAGCTTTTGCAAAGTTTGTTGTAGAAGTAGATCTTGTATTTTACTTTAGTCTATTGCATAATTTGTTGATCTACAATGGGAATTTCTACAAAATATATGGACAATGAAATACAATCAAAATTTGTCTTTTTATGTATCTTTTAAGGAATGTTGTAAGAGGTTAAATTTAAGAAGAAAGTTACACAAACATAAATGCCACAGAACAATGGCAATCCTTTCAGGCACAAGGTACATAGCAATGAGATTACAAAATTCAAAATACAAATGTAATTTTGGTCTAAGGTACATTGCCTATAAGTATTTATATTATAAGACGCTTAGAACATGAACATGAGTTAAGTACGTTAAGGGATTTGAATCTGAGATTACAATTTGTATGTGTTCCTTTCAGCCTTAAGGAGTTGTTCCTCCCATAGGGGGTATGACAAGGTGTTGCTCTATTATGTCAAATATGTGGTCCAAGTCTCTCAAATGGTGATGAAGCTGCTCTAAAGAAAGAACACCCTCTGGGTGTTGCTACGGATCCATTAGCGTGGGTCCCAAGAAGAATTTCATGTGCCAATAAAGGTTGATAGTTTGCATGTATTGGTTAAAATAACCTTTAGTTGCCTTGTGCTTGGGATTCAATCGCCCATTCTACCAATACATTTGTATTTGAGAGAGGATTTCTATGCATGGAAGCTTCTCCCTTAGCTCGTGCAGTATCTTCTTGGACAAGGCCTAGCACCAGGTCCCAATATCGTCCAATGAAACCCTCCAAACGATAATGCATAGATGTGTGCCCCCTTTGGGCTCATTCTTGATAATAAGTTGTCCCCCTCCAAACCTACACTCGTTGGCGTGACATTGAGGCGAGATAAAGATGTTTGACAATTGATAGTGTAGATAAACATTACTCATTACAAATTGATTTTTTATTATTTATTAAAACAACATCTTAGGTACCCTTTAGTAATCCATAAGGAGTAGTGTTTTACTCCTACTAAATGCCTAAATATATAATTTTTTGTTTTTTTGATAATTAAATTTTCTTTTTTATTACCGATATTTAAGAGTATAGTGTTGAATTTGAAATGAATGATATATGTACATCTAAGCCCTAATAAAAATATTTTTTTCCATTGTTTTTCCTAACACGTTAGGTAGGATATTTGAATCAAATTGTCATTTCATTTAACTTAACATAAATATTAGTGTATAAAAAATTAGCTTGTGACACCGTATAAAGTAGGTTAGTTATAATATTCTCAACAATTGGAATTCAAAATAATAATGCCATTCGCTTCAATTAGAATCTATGGATTATTATATCAAAGCAATGAGTTGTATTTACAACAACATTAGATATGATTATAATTCTAATGGATTATTAAATCAAACCTAAGAGTTTTATTCACAAAAACATTACATTTGATTTTGATTATAGTAATAATTGTATCTTTGACCCGGATGCGGGTGACATTAATGATCTCTAATGCCCTTAATGATTAAAGGACAAACATGGTACTGCCAGCTGCAGATCAGCGTGGCATCCCAAGATTTCGTCTGACGCAAGACGGATAACCTTAAGGGAGGTGGATTTGGTAGGATCTGTGTATTAATGGCTCGCGTCGTCCAAGGAGAAGCAGTGGTCGTTAAATTGATGGCACTCTCGTTCATCCTCACCATGACTTATGCTCAGCCTTCATGCGCCAGGCTCCGACTTGCTGTGGGTCTTGGTGGAAAGTGGGTCTCCGATAACAGAGGCAAGATTCTAGCCTGCTCCCCGCCCTCTGGTCTGAGGTCTTATTATGCTGAGATCTCTATTTGCCCGAAGGATCGATTTGTGCTGCCCTTTTCGTTCTCTAAGGCCTGTCGTGAACGATTGAAGTGGTTCCCTGAGCTGTCTTCCTGTCCTGCCCCTGGTCTTACTGTGCCTCCCTTTCTTCATCTCATCATGGTTCGACAGAGTATGAGGAGTGGCTCTAGGGCGCACTGTGGTAGCCGGAGGTGTACAATGGCTAGCGGTTTTGGGGACCCTGGACTGCATCCCGTTAATATCCCCTCCTCTCCGGGTGATTCACCTCCACTGAGCCCTACTCGCAGGCAGACTCCGAATAGTGCATTTTAAACCAATCACTTTAAGTTTCAGAGTAACCTCAACAGGCTAATGATCACCGCTCATATTACTATTATCCTCTCTGAAGAAGAAAACCGACCTCAACCTGTGATTCATGTTGCGTCCGAGCCTTCTCAGAGCAGTGACCCGATGTCAGTAGAGGGAAGCCCAGAGAATCACACAGGGAAAATTCTCGATAAGGAAGTTACTCCTCTCGCCACTCTGCCTCCTGATGCCATTGTCCGGTGGAAGGGGAAGGTAACTCCAATGCCACTGATCTCTCTAGGGCGTTGACAGAGGGCGAGAAAGCAGGGAATGATGGCATGCGAACGGGCATTACGTGTCAGCTGGGGGAGGAGCTACCAAGTGAGGACGTGGCAGAATAAAGCCACCTGGGCATGTCCACTCTTTTTGGCCTTGCTGGTGTTTCATATGATCAACTTCAGGCAGTTTTGAAGGCAGCTCCGGTTCAGCATCTACAGACAGATGGTGCTGTTATCCTATCGAATGGTGGCATACCAAAGATCTCTGGGTAGCTATGGAATATCTCTGTTTTGCTTTCTGGTCCCTTCTTATGTGATGCTGGTCTATCTCTAGTTTCCACTTCTGTTCTCAAGTTCTCTTAAACCGGTTCTCCCAGGTTCTCCCTACACTGTGGCAGTTTTGCTGGGTTGAGTGCTCTTGGGTAATTTTATCTGAGGCCTCAACTCCTTGTAAAAATATTTTACTTTTAAGTTAATAGAATTAGCCTTTACAGAGAAAAAAAAATTGTATCTTTGAGTTATATTTTTATTAATGAACTAATTATATATAAAACGACAAAGTTAATGATATTCAAATAAACAACCAAATTCGAGACGAATTCAAATATTCAACACCTGAAAATCGCAAAAAACAAATTCCATGTGAAAATGAATTTCATGTGTCGAATTGGGGTCCACTCTATGTTCATTACACGACTATGGGGAGGATGGATCTATGTCGAGATCATCAAGATTCTTTGTGTGACTAACGAGATTAAGCATGGCAACCCTCACGCCGCATATCTCTGTCGGGTTTGTGCATTCAAAAAAGCTCATAAACTGGACCCTACATCCAACTGTAGAGGTGTTCACCAGTTCAAAACAACTCTTTTGCAAAGAATCGAAAGGGATGTTGAGCCAAATTTTCAGGAATGAAGCATAAAAGTGGTGCAAGATAAATGTAGAACATTTATTGGCAATACCATGGGAATTATGTTAAGGCGCTTGATAATGTGGTTGATCAGGCTGATTGAGCTCAACTAGCAAAAGCATACCAAATTGTTGCAATATTGTTTGAAGTACTCAGGGAAGTCACCGAGACAAAGTCTACTGAAGTTGCTCTGAACATTATGTACTATAGTAAAGATGTTGAGAAAAAAGAAGAGTTATATGTGCCCTATAATATTCTTCCTCTTGATCTCGCTAGTGCACATCAAGCCATCATGCAGCTTCCTGAGATTAAAGTTGCAATAGCAGCTATACGTAACATTCGTGGCCTGAACATCATCAGAAAACAGGTGCAAATGCAAGATCTGCTTGAAAGGCTCCAGGCTATGTTTGGATTTTAGAAAGGCAGTGTCGCCAATCAAAGGGAGCACTTAAATTTGTTATCTCCAAATGTGCACACAAGGCAAATTCCCAAATTGGAGCCATTATCAAAGTTGGATGATATAAACTAAAAACCTCATGCCCAAAGTCACCATGGGGACCAACTGGTGACTTGTTTGTGATAGTTGTGCCAAGCTCCACAAAGCAAAGTATTGAAATTTGTACACAGACAAAATCCATATTTTCATTCATAATGTTTCAATTGTGAATTTCTATTATTTAAAATACCATATATTAAAAAATCTTTAATTTAGAACTCACATTTCCTATCTTTAAAAATATTCAGTGAAATTTAATTAAAATACAATAAAGAATATAAAAAAAAATTAAAACATCAAATAATTAGTACACTTATTAGAATTACTATTCCTCATCTTAATTGAAAAAGACAACAATTATCACACTTAACACTAAATAAAAATGAATACAATTTTTAAATATGACAAAAGCAATATACAAGATAGACCAAACACATTACTCTTTGAAATGTTGAAAGCTCACTGCACTGCCTTAACCATCCAATTATTGACCACATGTACTGGCATAGTGTACCAAATGCATCAACTATTTAGCCACTTCATTTTACACAGTACCACATGTGTTTCCTCGTATGTAGACAAAAGGTTTGTGAGATTTCCAGAGTGTTTAAAATCATGGAAATATAGCTTTAATTCAACCAAACAAGATCTCGCACGCCTTTCACGCTTCGTTGAAAATGCTCAATAAGGAAATGATTGTCAGGGTTCCTAAATGAAATGTAAGCCCTTCTGCTGCCAATATCAAAGTTGGATGACAGAGCACTAGATTTGGTCATGAAAAAGTAGTTCAAAAATTAGAAGTAGTGGTGCAAATATTTTTTGCTAAAGCAATCTCTAGTTGCCTACTATACAAGAGGAAGTGCAACAATGTCAACTTTTATATATGGAGCTTTATCTTCTTATTTAGGGAGCAACTGCAAATCTATGGTTTATGCCTCTTTATCACACCTCTTTAAAAAAGTTTACTCAACTATATCATTATTAAAAAAAAAAAAATCTCTAACTAATCTACTACAAAATAACAATAACTATAATTAATTCATTACAAAACAATTAATACTGTATTAAATTTAAATATCTTGTACATTAAACCATATATATTTCATTTTGTCGTTGATGCATAATATTTACCATTTAAAAAAGTTTTATTATCTATATAACAAATTTAAATAAAGGAATAATTCTAACCATTGAGGCGCCCTTAAAAATAAGCATAATAATGACAAGTTTTAACTTTTGGTAATATTTAAAAAAACATGAACAATGTATTTAGATGTTCAACAACGTATAAAATTGAACTTTATAATAATCAGACGGACATGTGTCCGAAAACCTTGTTCAACGGGATGAATATTTTAGAAAGGCTTAGTCTACTCATGCTATGTTTTGGCTTTCCCGACAACCGATTTTTTTAAATTCTCCAGCCGTACGTTGACCAGCTCCCTTGCTCCCTTTTCCATCCACCGTCTTCGTTTAGCTCCATCCTCAACTCTCTGTTTCGTTAATGCACGCCACTCTCCACGTGCTCCAATTGTACTCAAACTCCAGCTCCCCCCGCAATTCAAACTCCCTCCCCTATCTTACAACATTATGGCGTGTTTGCATTTAGGGGAGACTGCATTCAAAGAAGAAACATTCAAAATTCACTGGCATTCTCAACAATTATGGGTTTTCATGTACACAAGCTCTTTGAAACTTAGTTCTATAGCAAATGGTAACAATACGAATACTACTACCCTTTCCCCTAAATTTTCTGCATTACTCGCTTCATATCATATCATCTGCAGAAGGAGTTGAGAAATGAAACATCCTGACATGATTTTGAAAGAGGAAATCAGAATTCTATTGTTCAAGGTTTGGAAATTGTGAAAAATGTCAGTGAGGTTGTGCAATCTAGGGACTAATGATTTTTCTGTAATCTTGTGGGTGTGGGACAATTCCTATTCCCTATATCAATCTCGCAACTGCCTTTTTTCTATATAGGATTTTGGTGCCAGAAGAATATCATGCCAGATAGTGATTACTTGCAATGGATACCGTAGCCTTCTTACTGGGATCACCCAAGATATATAATGAATTTTCCTTTGCATGTTATTTTCATTATGTCTATAGAATTCGGAACTAGATGACATGCATGCCTTAGTGCAAAGCCTCTTTTTGCCCTCAATCTAAAATCTTAGTGCCAAATCCTGAAGATTTTTTCTATCACACTAAAGTGGTGGAGTATATAGGCTATCAATCGTCCCTTTATGAATATTGTTTCAGCCATTTTTTAATAATTTAATTTTGGTGCATCATAACAACACTTTGTTCTCACCAATTTTATTAATTGCACAGGAACACATGGATTTTCTCATATTTGGCATGTTGGAGGACCCATTAAACCCATGTCTTCATTGCTCTCCTCAGTGAGTTTTGACTTCCATCTTCATGTCCACAGTATTTCCATCCCGGAATTAACAACCCATGTAAAAATATTTTGTCAAAATATTCCAGTCCCCTCAAATTAGCATCATTTCTTCTCTCAAAAACCAAAGGCCAAAAAGAAGTACATATCATCTTATTTCCTTCTCATAGTTCCACCAATGTGTTGTGTTGAATATGAGCACATCTCCATTGTACCAAAGATGTGACATATAATGCATGACATCGACTTTAAGCGTGGTTCGAACTTGAGGAGAATCTCCTATAGGGGGCGGTCCTAGAAAACCAAAAAGGGTGACTTGTAATATTCTATTGTATAATTACAATATTCAAATTTTAAAATACATATATTCCTTGTGCTTTGTGATGGGATTTCCATGGAATTTACAAATCTGAGACTTGTTTGGAATTGCTCTGAATAACATGCAAATCAGAGACTCCCATTAGTTCCTTCCAATGGAATCCCCCATAAACACCACATGCCCATTAATAATCCTCTCGAGAAAAGTGTTTGCATTGAACTTGAAGTTCAATTCAAACAAGATATTAAATATATTTGATGAATGTTGAGAAGAAAATGAGCTCAGAAATACATGCACAAACAAACCAGTGATTTCAAACTTACAAAGACACAACTTTTATCAACATTATATACGAGTGTTCACCATCTTTGCGCATTGAGCAATTTCAAAGGAGATGGCAGTGCAGCAACAACTCATTTCCTCTTTCAAAATCATATATGGATGTTTCATTTCTCCGACTCCTTTTGCAGATGATATGAAGTGGGTAATGCAAAAAAATAGGGGAAAGAGTAGTGGCATTATTATTGTTACCATCTTCTATAGAATTGAGTTTCAGAGGGGTTATGTACATAAAAACTTATAAAGAACTACTAAGATGCCAAAATACAGAACTAACGGTTGAACCACTACAATGGTAGAGAGCCAAGATATTGTCGCATTTCGAACAAGACAACAGATTCTCACTGTGGATGAAACAGGAATCCTGGAGGGTTTCCTCTAGAATTCAAGTGAAAACTTAGAGTTTAGCATGCCTTTCCCTACTCAACAGTCAGTCTGCGGCGTTGTGCTTTCTTGTTCTCTTGGAACAATTAGGGATTAGGTACTTGTATTATGATGGTGTAGCTAAACCAAAATGCCAATGAAATTTGAATGTTTCTTTGTTGAATGCAATCTTCCCTGAATGCAAATACACCATAATGTTTCAAGCTACAAGATAACAGAGGGACTTTGAATTGCACGGTGAGTGGGAGTTAGTGCAGTTGGAGCGCATGGAGGGTGGCGTGCATTAACAAAATGAAGAGTCGAGCACAGAGCTAAATGGAGACAGAGACTGGATGAAAATGGAGACAGAAGCCGACAAAGGGGCCAGGATGTGGTCAACGTATTGCCGAAGGATTTTAAAAAATTCAGTTGCCCAGAAAGCCAAACGTAGCAATAGCAAACTACTTCTTTTAGAAATATTATAAGCCCAAGTTACAATAAATGTGAAACAAGCTCAGAGGAAGCCTTTACTTTCAGTATAAAGTGCATATAGCATGGATGAATGATGGAATGATCTGGTAAGTAAGCAGGTAAACGAAGTGAAACCTCCACTCCACTCCACTTTGTCTACTAAACTTATTCCACATGACCGATTTTGATTTCACTTATTGATGAAAATAAAAACTTCGGATTGGCTGGGGTGAATAGTGTTTGCTCACCCCAAGCCCGTAAAGAAAACACTTTCCGGTGTAAAAATATATTGCTAGTTGTGATACGAGAAGGATAATGTCACTGTGGGGGCATGATTCCACAAAAGAGGGGAATAAAGGGAGTCCAAGGAGAACTTTTCACATGCCTAGAAGTCATGTCATTTTCTAAAGTAATGTGTCATTATCCATTAAACCCTCATTTAAATTATAAAAGTTTAATCATTAAATGCATATAAAAGGTCGACAAGTAAAGAGATCTCACTAATTTATGACAACACAGGTTGAGCGCAATCTTCCTTCGGGAAATGTGACAATCAAAGAATGCATGAGAGAAAAGGAATTTTGAGTAGGAAGAAGGGGACAATTTTCACATCTTGGAGAAGAGAGCAATAAGAGAGTTGGGTGTTGAGAAAGGTCACCATCTATCCCTCACATGGAAAAAATGTTATTGGGTTAAGTTGTATATCGAGAATTAGGTTATGTATATGTAATTGAATTCCCCAACAATAAAACATGCCAATAGCTTATGAAGGCTACTATGAGCACTCCTATCATAACTTAGAATTCTCGGAGTCCTTGGTTGAGATATTTCCTTGCTAACCTTGTGTGAGAGCCCTAGAGGAAGTGGAATAGTCTACAAGACTATGTGGCAAAAAAGGGGATCCCGTTCATTAGGTTGTACAATTTGAGGGAAAATAGAGCTAGTGGATTATAATTGTTCTTGGAGTTGTAAATAAGGATATTGGAATATTGTGTCGATAGCGGACAATTGAGACATCCAATGCTCCATGTGGATTCATAACCCAGGCTTAGGGGTGGATTTTTGCTGAAAGAAATGGAACAACAAGCTCAAGATCACTCATATGTAGCCAATTCATTCTTCTATAAAAGGAAAAGTGTCTAGTGACATTGTTTGTTTAATTTCCATTGTGTATATATTTCAATTTAAATGTTGAATTTTGTGTATAAATTAATGGTATGCATTCATGTTTTTAGAAAAATGTTGATTAGGGGTATGTGCATTTTTGGTCATGCTACATGCATTCATTGAATATTTGGTATTAGAGTTGTGTTAGCAAAAATTGTATTGTTATGCCTTAGTGTGGTATTTGGGGACATGACATATCCAAGTCTAGTTGACTCATAGAGGTTTCTCACCCTCTATGGTGAGGGATGGGCATCAAAGTCCAATCATACAAACCTAATCAATCCCTACTAAGTAAAGTTTTAAAAACAATGGCCCCTTGCGAGGATTGGAGTCACCACATGAATCAAATAGCTATGACCCATAAAGTGACATTTTCCCTTTATTTAATGGTGACACTGGTTTTGATATAGATTGATGAGGGGGTTTGTTTGAGCTTCTAAGAACTCATCCCCTTTAGCAAAGTGGAAGGATGTCCAAAGAAGAAATAGATAAAATGCATCCATACAACTATTATAGATCTTCGTTAAAGAGTTGCACTATTTAACATCATACTTGTAATACTTTTACAAGAGTTATGCCGGATTTACACTTAATTGAGCATTGTTGTGCCCAACTTCTTTGATTTAGTTGAAAGGGTCATCCATTGCATATCAAGCCTCCAATATGTTTAAGTAGGCATCATTATGCTAAACAATGTTACTATATTGTGCATTCTATTTGTGATGATATAATTATATAAAACTTTTCATTTAATAATAATAATAATAAATTGTGGTATAATAATTATGATGTGGAGATTATTTATAGCACATTATCTACACCAAAACTTTTGATAGTTTGGGAAGTGGTGTTGGGAGTGGAAATTCATTGTTGTGATAACATCCATCCTCACCTTGATATTAATGTTATCATCATTTTTAAGGTCGTGCCATGAGCATTGTCTTTGGTCTATGGTTGTTATCTATATGATGTCCAAACAATTTTATGAAAGAGAAAAATATCTCGATGAATATTATGTTGAATGTTTTAATTTGTTATACAACCTTATGTGTGATAGATATATTGTTGAATTTAATTTCTCTCCCTCCTATTTGTCTTCAGTAACATGGCTTTAATCAACATACTAATTATGTTTGTGGGTGTGGACAAGCTTTAGTTTGAGTGTGTAAATTAACACAAGTGGGAGATGCTTCTACAAGGAAGGCATGCATTTGCTCAAGACACACAAAGTTGTACCGATGGGTTTCTATTTCCCACCTAGCTTTAAGGAAGATGTGATTTAATGAGTGTCAAGAGTCATATCTACAAGGAGGGCATGCCTTTCCTCAAAATTCACAAAGGGTGGCCTAGTGGGTTTCATTTCCCACATACCCTTAAGAAAGATGAAATTTAGAGAGTATTAAAAATCATCGAAGACCACTCCAACAAATCATGAGCAAGTGAAGCACAATAATTGAAATTTTGTAAGTGGTTAATGTGTTCCTCCTAAATCGGTCGTGGAATATCAGTGGTGGGATTATGCATTCTAGAAAGTAGTGTGGGCCTGGGCTCATTGGGTTGGTTGGAAGGCATTGTTGGTTTTTTCTTGGTGTTTCATGTCCTGTTTGAATTCTGCCATTTCTTGTTTGGCATCATTTGTCTATGTTAGAGCTTGCATTATTGGGTTTGAAGACTTCCATTTTATGGCCTTGATTCCCATGGTTGTTGCTTATACTTTTAAACAATTGTTAAGTGTTCTTGCTCGAGACTTTTATGGAACTAGAAAAGATGTCTGAAAGCCTTAAGGGTGATATGGAAATTGATTGGGAGAAGCTGTTTGAGCAATTGGAGAGACTGAGTCCTTGGGAATCCACCTTCGATGATGTCAAGCAAAGTATCTAAGCTAAGTTGATGGTTCAGATAGTCCAAGTTCATAAAAAAGAACAATCTCCTATGACTTCAATATGCACTTATTTAGGTAAGTTGAATCCAACTCATGGATCGAAAAAGGAAAAAGTTAGGACTAATTTTGTTAACTAACAAGTGCATGTACTTCAAATGTTTTTTTTGTTCTTATGCACATTTTGGATTTTTTTTGGATATACAAATAGAATTCTAGTATTGACTGAAATAAGGATTAAGGCTATCTAGTTTTAGTTTTAATGGAGAAGCTTGTAGCTCATATGCTTCATCCTTAGTCCAACCACTTTGTAATCTTGCACCCTCTTTTTATTAATATAGATATATTGTTTCGATTAAAAAAATATGTAGTCCTCCTAAACCACAGTGAGTATGTGTGTGTTATATATAATAAGTTGATATCCATACGGGTAGGGGTATGTGTTCTATTCGAACACGCAAAGATGAACTAGTGAGTTTTTACCATTTTCCCCACCATCCTCCCTTTGTGGGGAGGTGATTTAGAGAGTGACTTGAGTTTTTAGGACCACTGTGAACATAATCATGAGTAATGAGAGTATTACAAGTCATAAACACCACTCTAAAAGAGATTATGACCAACTGAACCATAGTGAGAACGTGGATGCCTAACATAATGTGTTGATACCCATATGGTTAGGGTATGTGTTATATTTCGAGCATACATAGATGAACTAGTGAGTTTTTACCATTACACCACCTTCTTCCCTTAGTGAGGAGGTGATTTAGAGAGTGTCTTGAGTTATTGGGACCACTATGAGCACAATAAAAAATAAGGAAACTACAGTTATTTAAAATTTATAAATAACTAGCATTGGTCATTCAAGCCATAGTGAGATCATGGGTGCCTAATATAACAAGAAGACTTGTGGAGCAACAAGTCCCTGCCTATTGGGTTAAAGTCATGTTTATCGAGGCATGTGGGTCACTACTGGATTCAATGAGGTTTATTAAAGTGTTTGATATGTTTTAAACTACATTTCAGGTGGCTAACACATTACCTGACGAGATTAACAATATTGACTTGTGTAGCGAAAGTCAGTAAATAACAATACAACACTATAAATAAATTTTGTAACTTCAAAATATAACTTGAACATACGTATACCATAGATATATAAAAACATGGATCCTGAAATTCCAAATGGAAAAACATTTAGCATGCAAACTACATATTATGAATGTTTGTACTATGTTTGCCAATTTTCCTTGTGGAAAACTCCGTTCAAAGTTTAAACATACATGTAGTCAATTCAAAAGTTATAACAATTATAATATAAAGAATATATAGGAAACTTGTTACCCATAAAAGAATACAAAAATTGAACAATTATGCAATTAAAGCCATTCAAATAATAATAGAACACTCGAAAAATAAAAATAAAAAAAATTGCAACTTCAAAACATAAGTTGAAGTTACAAATGGATCTTAATATTCCAAATGGAGACACATTTGGCATGCAAACCACATATTATGAATCTTTATACCATGTTTGCCACTTTTCCTTGTGGGAAACAATGCATAATGTTTAAACATAAGAAACAATACATATTTGAGAGTTTACATTTGTCAGAAGAAAGGAATGGAATAGGCAGGAGCCTTCAAGCTTGAGGCCCTTTTCATCAAAATTGACTTTGAAAAAGAGTATCTTATAACAACTCTTACTTATCTTTTGCGAAGGGAAGACAAGATGTATGAAGGGAAGGAACAAACAAACCATTAGTAACAAACAAACCTATGCAAAGTTCATTGAATATAAGAAGTCATGGAACATTAGATAAGAAAACAAGCAAATTCAAAGATTCATAAATTGTACAAGTTGTACCTCATTTTTTATACAAGATGTTATTAACATGATTGAGTGTGAAAGCACCCTTTATATGGAAGTTAGGTAGGCTATAGATAACATCATAAATGTCTTCTTGATATTTTTCATATGTCTTGTTCACCAATAGCAAATTGCCTTATAGAAGGCATTCCCTTTGAACATTTGTTGTTGTTTGATGATGCATTATAGTTGAAGGGAATGTGTATGTGTTGTTAATTGTTGACATGTAGAACAATGAAACTTTTCACCATCAACTGCATCGACTGTCTCAATTGGAAAATTACAAATATCACAAATTGCAACAAATGGATCTGCATGAATTTTCACTTAGATAACATTCCCTCAACTAGTTCAAATCGCAATACAATTTTATTAGATAATATTTTGCTAAAAAAACGATTAATTTAATAATATCAATATTTCATCAAATCACCTTTGTTGTTAAGGTGATCATTTTGTTTAAGTGGTTAAGTGCTCTCTTTGCTTTGATAGTGGTTATGAATGTTGATTTACAAGCGTGCAATGATTTATTTTTTATCTTCTCTTACTATAACAAGATTTTGAAATAAAATAAATGGCATTTGTTTTCTTTATAGTTGTTGTTGTATCAAAGTAAAGTTAGAAAGAAATGTAGAGAACAAGCAAACTTGCAATTGGGAAATGTATTAAGAAGGTAGGTCTAAGAGATAAATTTTGTATGTGCAAATGGTCAAAAATAAAAATAAATATGTCTATACATATTGTTGTTTTATCTTCTTCCAAATGCCCATCCTTAATCTCCAATGCATATTGTGAACATGGTTGCTTTGAGGATGTTACTAGTGCAACAATTGTTCCAATTGCAAATGTTACTAGTTGTTAGTTGCTTTATTGTCGTAGTTGGTAGGAATCTATACTCTTTACAAACAGGGGGCATTGTTTGTAATGTGCTTGCATCGTGTAAAACCAATATACAATTATTGTTTCCATGATCATAGATTGTTTTGGGAGAGATCGTAAAATATGTGATAGAAACACCTTGACTAGTAACGAGTATGGTTTCATTTTGTGTGATCAGGTTGTGTGGTACATTCACTGTAATTGTCATCCCCCCTTTTAAATCAACTAAGTCAATACTCAATAAGTACATTGTGTACTCAATCAATGGTTGTTTTATGTACTTATCACAACTCCATGAAAGATTGTCTTTGCTTTTAAGCTTTCTAGGTCTTGCATTGTCATTGGATTGCATCCTCTATGTTCGTCTTTTGTTTAAGGATCTATTGTGTGTTTTTGTCTATATATCAAAATTTAGTTCATGTGAATGAGCATAATCGTTTGGTACCAAATTTAAACAAAGTTGTTAGAGTGATTGTTTAACTTTTTTCATGTTTGCTTACACTTTTTCATGTTCAAGTATTGTGAAGTATTGTGTTTGTCTCAAAGTTTTTTTTATCTCCTTTGGATACTATACATTTATAGAAAAACAATGTAACAACCTATGGTATCTCAAAAGATATATGTGGAATTTAATAATTAATATCAATTCAAGTTGTAAATACATAGAAATAGAAATATGATTAGGATGCATTTCTTGTTGTTTTTTTGTTTCAATGCAATGCGTTAAATTTTAAATAGCCAAAAATGGTAGTAAATGTATTGTTACATGCCTCGAATATTTCAAGTAGACAAAAGATGTAACAAAACATAAATTATGTTATCATGAGAGGTCTAGCAAAACATAAACTATATTATAGTTAAAGGTGTAGTAAAGTATAAATTATGTTATGATAAGACAATATGCATTTGAGACATTGATTTCATATTGTTCAGTAGGCAAACTTGTTCAAATATGATCCATTATTGTTCTTGACCATGGACATAATTTAATTGTTGTTTTGTGTAACTTTTTGTTTTCATGTACTTTGTAAAAAACTTTTTGCGAATAATATCTAATCAAATATCAATGTTTAGAAAAACACACTTGATATGTGTCATTTGTGATTTTTCTTTTCTAATCATTTCAATTGTTGTAGATACTTTTTCCAATGGTCCTACATATATGTTGATTAAGTAAATTCGTTGTTGAAATTACGTGTCAATAAGAGTGAGTTCAATTTTATTGTGGAAAATGTTGTTGTTGCTTCGATTGGTATCTTTCTTTCTATCAAAATATGGACGCCATGTGTGGAATGTGCAATGGAAAAATTGATTGGCATGAACTATTTATTTTTTGGTGGAATGTGCAAGTGAGTTTCTTGAAAACATAGTACCATAATGTCCATGAACTCCATATCATGGACAACATCATTAATATGTGCATGTAGACCACATGTGTTTAGGGTTTCAATTGATAAACATTTATGTTACATTTTTTTTCTTTCAAATTATAGCTTCCTTAGAGTGATTGTTTCTAGTCGTGTCATTTCATCTTGTATCTTATTATTTACATGAAAGTGTGAAGTATAATGATTCAATAGTTTCAACACATGATAATGTAGTCTGGACTAGGCCATGTTGTCTAACGTACCTCTTCTGACAAATTATTATTATTATTATTATTATCATTATTATATATAGTACAATTCCATGTGATAATGACGTTGACATCATGTTTACAATATCTTTTTTTTCTCTGTAATTCCTACATTTATATTTTGTTTCTAGCTTCCACTATTGTTTTTATTTAAATTTCCTAGACCCTTACCCATTAATATTCTTAATTTGGATTGTTGGAAATTTATAATGGGGACTTTCTTTCTTTCAACAATTATATGAATTCTTAAACTTTCAAAGATTTGTATATTAATTTCCTTCTTTCTGTTATAATTACTTAAGTGTTCTCATTGAATCTAGTCCATCAACTCTAGACTCATTGATCCAGGTGGATATTGGTTGCCACCTGCCTATCCCACTTGGACCCCCACCATTGTCTCTTTCAGTTTTTCAGTTTCCTTATTTGTAGCACAATTTACTATTTTTGGCAGTTTTTCGGGTTTTGAACTTCCTGAGCCGTTTTGAGGCTCTAAACGACATTTTTTTGGCAAAATAGAAATCGATGTTTGATATTGAAATGATATCAGAAACTTTAGTCCTTAGAGAGATATTTCCAACGACGTATCATACACATTGAATGAAGATAATATGACCAAGTTACGACCTCGGGAAGTTGGCTACCCAACTAACCCCAACGGGGCCCATAAACTCTTGGTGTTGCATCTCCTCGGGTTAGGGTTTTGGTTTCTTAGGGTTTTCTCTTATTGTTCAATAATAAAAAGGCCCTTCATCCTCATTGTAACTCAGTTTAGAGGCATGTAGCCGCCACATCTCTTCTTAGAGATAAGCTACCATCACCCGAGCTAGTCTTATTTCCATTCTGTTTGTAAGCATACTTCAGTATTTGATATTAACGAGTGAAGTATTATTTTTGCCGCATCTTTGTATTTATGGTTATATCTGTAATTCGTCGCGTTATTGCATAAATCCGGATCACTCATTTATCACCTATGTATCATATCTTTTGACACTGTATTTCATCATCATAAACCATTGGGTTCATAAAATAAAATATGTGATTCATCTGTTAACACACTTGTGTTATACACTGGGGTGGTAGGAGGGGGAGGGATTCTCTATAATCTCGAAGGAATAATTATTAACAAGTATGCTTGGGGACTAGGTAGGAAATCCAATAATCAAGCCGAGGCATACAGACTCTATTTAGGTCTCCTTATAACCCAATGAAGAGTATTCAAAGACATCATTATTATGGGAGACTCTTTTCTTGTTATCTGACATTTAAGAACAAACTCCTCTCTAAGAGACAATGTTCTAATCTTATTGCTCCAACGAATCAAGGATATCCTTCAATCATTCTCTAATTCTCACTCCTTCCATATTCTGAGGAATGTCAATGTTGATGTTGATCTATTGGCCAATAAGGCATGCATGTTGGATGAGGGAAAATATGACATAAATGGTGACATAGAACAAATCTCTATTCCTTGAAGTTAACTATGAATAGTCCTAACTCCACCTCTTCGTATAATGGTACTTATCCTAACATGGAATGCATGATTAATTCCTCCTCACAATTGACCTTTCCTTCTTGTCTATCCATCATTCCTCAACCCTTGAATTGGAAAACCATCCCCACATCAAGGCTAATCATTGTTTCATAATGAATCCTCTTTTCACGATGAAATTGGAGGACATTTGTCGGCTCAATGTGGCATCTCATTGGTTTAAGTTGCATGCAAGCGTGCTAACCATAATCCCAACCTCACAGTTCAAGGTTCACCTAAGGCGAAATCAGTTGCATTCTCTGTGACTTCCCTTATCCAGTGCACTGCATTTACTAGCCCAAATAAGGATTAGACAATCAGTTCATATAAGTACAAGGCCGTATGGGGAAGGAGTCCTTTTGTGCTGCAGAATGATGATGCCATCGCATTAGGGTCCTGCTAAACTTGCAACGACAATTCAACCTCACATGTACTATCTGACAGATGGAAGGAATAAATTGGCAACGGGTTGCATAGCTCTCTTCATACCTGAGGTTTGGTTAGAACCGGACCTCAAGCAATCTGTAGTGTGGCGCTAGGCAACCTGGCCAATATTTGAGGAGCATATTGGGTGGCAGAAGTTTGGACCAATAGAAATTCACCCCAAAGGTGTTTATTCATGTGGTAAGTTGAGCTACATGATAGGTTTGAAGGTAATTTTAGCAAATCTCACTCTTAGCTTCACAAGAAGTCTGTGGGATAAAGTCAATTTCTTTGCAACAATAGAGAGTGTCCTTGAAGGTGATAGAGCAAATAGTCCACCCTCTCATGTTTACAGTCTTCCTCTCTGACATGTTATGGATACCATGGCGTTAAGACCTTGGGGTTGTCATCAACAATGTATTGGTCGTCGGACGAGAAGGGAATGAAAGAAGGTAAAAATAGTGGAAGGACCATATGATTATGTTCCCATGGCCCCCACTACTTATGAACAATGCAATATAGAGCTTGCTGAGGTGAAGGATGATATTTATGGCTTGTGGGTGATGCTTCATCAACAGAGTGTTAAAATATTAAATTACAGTCAAATTCCATCTTGAACAACTCATATGATGGATATGATGATGGCATTAAGTTCCTCTTTCTGAGAGGACCAAAATCGACCTAAATATCACCTCATTTGGACAAGCAGAAGTGGTTTTGAATTTTTGTACCCACACATGCACATTTGGATAATTTGACCTCAACTTCAAATGGACATTATTAGGCATCCATGAAAGCATATAAATACAAGTGAGCTATAGCTCATTCAGACACCAAACAAGCATCTTCTTCTCTTCTTTCTGGATTGGCTCACATATGTTCGACAAAGGAAGCTCGCACAGGGTCTGAAGTTTCAAGTCTGCAACTCGTACGGATTAGGGTTTCTATTTTTTGGTTGCATGCATGTCACTAGGCTAAATTGACCACATTCACATGCTTACAAAGGCCAAGAGAGTGATTGTGAGGCTATAGTCACTCGCATGTCAACCTGAGGGAGCGATTGGGGTTTTGATTTAGGGTTTCGCATTAGACTGAAGTTGACCACAATCGACAGAAAACCAAGTGGGCTTCATTGAGATCAAGTCCTAAATCTGCAGCCATCTTATAAGTATGTATTTGAAATTCAATAGGAAGCATTACCTCTTTTCCATGCACCAACTGATATGGTGTAAATCCTGTAGTGTTTTTCCACGTGATTCTGTAAGCCCAGAGTGCATCTTTGAGCTTCTCTTTCCAATTCTTTCTGTTCATTGCTACTGTCTTAATGATAATTCCTTCCAATGTTTTATTTGTAGATTCCACTTGGCCATTGGCCTGTGGATGGTAAGGTGTACTTTTCCTGTGCTTGATTTTATATTTTTTTGTGATGTCTTGGACCAACTTTGAAGTAAACTGTGTACCTTGATCTGTCACTATCTCCCTTGGTACTCCATACCTTACAAAAATTTCTTCAAAAATGAAGTTTACCACTGTTTAGTTTCCCGGGCTAGTGCTTTTGCTTCAGCCCATTTGGTCACGTAATCAGTACATACTAGGATGTACTTTTTACCTTTGGAAGTTGGATTGATGGGTCCTACAAAATCTAGAGTCCATTTTTCAAATGGCTCTAAATGTACTTGAGGTTGAAGTGGCATTTCATCCGTAGCTGTTGGTCTGCCCATTCTTTGATAGCTATCACAGCTTTTCACATACTTCTTGGAATCCTTAAAAATAGATGGCCAATAGTATCCAAGACTGAGAATCTTGAATGATGTTCTTTTGGCTGCAAAATGTCCACCACACGGTTCATCATGGCAAGATCTTAAAATATCAATTATTTCATCATTTCTTACACATCGTCTAATAATCATATCATAACCGGTGTAAAATAAATCTCCATTAACCCATGAATATCTAGCACTTTGTTTTATCAGCCTCTTCTTTTCCTTTGGAGTAAAATATGGAGGTGTTTTTCCTGTGGACAAATAATTGGCTAAGTCAGCATACCAAGGATTCACTATTGAAATTGCAAATAAATTTTCATCTGGAAAAGAATCTTCAACCGGAACAACCTCACCTGGATTTTGCAGTCTAGAAAGACAATCTGCCACCTGATTCTCCTTACCTGGTCTATCTAACACTGTAATATTAAATTCCTGTAATAATATCAGCCATCTGGTAACTCTGCCATTAGTGATTGGTTTATTCATTAAATACTTAATGGCAGAATGGTCAGTATGTACAAAAACCTCATAACCAGTTATATAATGTCAGAATTTATTCACAGCATGTATGATGGCAACCATTTCTTTTTCAGTGACTGTGTAGTTTAATTATGCAAGTGTTAGATTTTTGCTAATAAAATAGATGGCATAATTGAAAGACTCTTCTTTTTTGCCTAATGAGGCACCTACTACAGTATCAGATGCATCTGTAAAGATGTGAAAGGGTAGGGTCCAGTTAGGTCCTTTTAAGACTGGTGTGGTTGATAATTTTTCTTTGAGTGTTTCAAAAGCTTGCTGACAATTCTCATTCTAGTTGAAAGGTGTATCTTTTGCTAGAAGCTTAAACAGAGGTAAAGCTATTTTATTAAAATGTTCAATAAACTTTTTGTAATAGCTTGCATACCCGAGAAAACTTCTTACCTCTTTTTGAGTCTTCAGAATTGGCAAATTGACAATGATCTGGATTTTTGATGGATCAACTTTAATGCCTTGAGAAGAAATATAGTGACCTAATACTATCTCTTCATTCAACATCATAAAACACTTTTCATTGCTCAGGGACAACTTAGCTTCAATACATCTCTTCAAAACTTTTTCAAGATTCTCTAATGCATGCTCAAATGAATTACCATACACTGAAAAATCATCCATGTAAATTTCAACACAATCATGAACTAAATCAACAAAAATAGCTAATACAACTCTTTGAAATGTAGTTGGAGAATTGCAAAGTCCAAATGGTAAAACATTATAGGCATAAGTGCCCCAGGGACAAGTAAAAGTGGTTTTGTCCTGGTCCTCTAAGGCTATCCTGATCTGATTATAGCCACTGAAACCGTCAAGAAAAGAGAATGATGATTTCCCAGCTAATATGTCTAGCACTTGGTCAAATGGTAGTGGGAAATAATCTTTGAGGGTTGCTTTGTTCAATTGTCTGTAATCAACACAAATCCTCCACTTGCCATTTTTCTTGGGCACTACTACCAATGGGGATACCCACTGACTGTCACAGATAGGATAAATAAAATTGACTTTCAATGGTTTTTGTAATTCATCTCTAACAATATCCTGAAAGCATGGGATTCATTCTTCTCTGCGGTTGCCTCACTGGTTTGATATTACTATCCATATAAATATGGTGAGTGCATGTTTCAGGGTGAATTCTGTGCATATCGGTGTAGTCCCAAGCAAATGCTTTCTGGTATTTTCTCAATAATTGGATCAATTTTTTCTCCTGAGATGAGTCTAGGTGAGTGCTAATATTCAAAGTTTTTCCTGGACTAATCTCTATGGTCTTGCTCTGTGTGTTTGTGATAGATTGAATGGTAAAAATGTTCCGAAATGTTGTTTGCAAAGAATGAATGGTGCATGTTTCCTGAAAATTCTGTGCCAAAAGTTCATCTGCAGCATGGTATTGTTCATTTCTTAATTCTTCGGAAATATCAGGTTGAGAAAGGAACAATTCTACCAAATCATCATTATTATGTTCTTGAAAATCATAGACTTGATTGATGCTGAAAACAGATTGAACTTCGTCCTTATCATTGTATTTATCATCAAGCCATAAATTGTGTGCTACTGCTGGGGATTGTGCTGATGGGTAGAGAGTGAGTTGTTTTCTTTCAGTTCCTCGTGAAATGATCATATTACCTGATCTACATCCTATGAATGCATCAACAGTTGCTAACCATGGTCTACCAAGGATGATAGAGTGTCCTCCTAAATTAGATTTTGGCTGAAGAACTAAAAAGTCCACTGTATACTCCCAAGAGTCCAGTGAAACAATTATGTCCTCCAAAATCTCTTCAGGAATCACTTTAGACCTATCAGCGAGTTCTAGAACAATTGTTGTGTGCTACAAGTTTGTGAGCTGCAGTGTTTTCATTGTTTCAAAAGTCATCACATTTATTGCGGCCCCAAGGTCAATTAAGGTGTTTGGAATATGTATGTCGTTAATGATTGTAGTGACTCTGGGAATACCAGGATCAACATACATTTCCATTGAAATGGTGTTTGTCATAAGGCCAGCTAAATGTCCAATAACATGCATAGTTTGTGGATCAACTCTTTTCCTAGTAGGCTTCTTGAGGCACAGTTCTTTGATTGCTTTAGTATATATGGGAATGTCTTTTATGGCTTGTAGTAGTGGGATTTTTATATAGACATTCTTTAGCTCATCTAAAACATCAAACTGTGGTATAGACATGGGAAGTTTTGCTTGGACCAATTTGTCTGGAAAAGGTGGTGGATGCAACGGTTGCATTTGTTTATTTTTGGTGTCATCATTTTGTTTCCTTTGAGTTGGAGTTTCATTTTCATTTTCTTCTTGTTTTTCAGTTATTGGAGGTTCTTTTTGAAGTACCTTACCAGACCTCAAATTGATATTTTATAAAGGTAATGTGGGATATGATGATCCCTCATCTACACTATAAGCTGGTCTCTCTGCTCTATTATTTGGATTTGGTACAGGTTGAGTAGGAATCTGAGTGGGTCTAGGAGGTTGTTGGTTAGATGGAAGTTGTAATTGAGGTGGATTTATTGGTGGAGGAGCAGGCGATGCTTTTTGAGTGTGTTGGGGTTGATAAACAACTCGCTGCTGAGGATATTGTTGATATGTTTGAAGATATTGCAAATATCGCTGATGATACTGTTGATATGGCTGAAATTATGGTTGGTATGGTTGAGGATATGGTTTATATTGTTGAGAGTATTGTTGAGATGATCTCCATTGTTGTTGTGGGTAATTTTGGTGTTGCCATGGCATGGCTACATTCCAAGAATTCTAAGCATACATCTGATTTTGTGCAGGAAATTGCAAATTCTGGTTTGGAAACATACCTGGAGGTGGAGGTCTTGGTTGCCATGGTCTCTTTGCACCCATGAAATACACATTCTCCATATCTGTGTTAGCTGCCACATTACAATTCTGAAAAACTTTGACTTTAGAGCAATGAAATATATCATGATTTTTCAGTACAAAAGGCACAAACTTGAATGTTTTCTAATGGGCAGTCTTTCAATGCATGTTTCTTCCGGCATTTTGGACAAAAGACAGCCATTAATTGATCTTCCTCTTCTTGTCTTTTCTTGGCTTTCAGAGTGTCAATTTGAGTTCCTAAAGTACTTGATAGATCTGTTTTGACTTCTTTTAACAGGTTTCCTATTTCAGCCCTTGTGACACTTGCTGAAGCAGATTTTGTGGCTTTGGATGATATAACTCTTTTTCCATTTCTGGCTTTGTTCCTATAATACTTTTCACATAATTCAGCAATTTCTTCGAAAGGTAAAGTGGAAATATCACCTTTGCCCATCAAATTAAGATCATCTAAGTATTCCTCTCAAATGCCCTTCAAAAATATTGTTCGAATCAGATAAAGAGACATGGTTCGATGTTTTGATTTTTGCAAATTGTAAACAAATCGTTCCAAATACTCCTCTAAAGTTTCATCCTCTTGTTGATTCATTCTAAAGATATCATCTTTAGAATCTTTCGATCTACAATAAGGTTGGTATTTCTTAAGGAATATTCTTCTCATGCCATCCCAACCAGTTATTGCATGTTCACCAAGTCCCATGAACCATCTTAGTGCTGATGCTTTTAATGTCGTTGGGAAGAGTCTAAGCCTATGGGCATCATGTATGTAACCATATGTTCGACATACTATGTCAAACTCAAACAAGAATGAATCTGGATCTTCTGAAGCCATGCCACAAAAGTTTGGTAACACAGAGGGAGGTATGTTTTTCATTTTTATTTCCTCATCATGATTTTCTCCTGGCTCTTGAATAGGAAATTTAAAGGTTGACTCTTCCTCCTCCCTTTGATCTTGTTGTTCAGGAGTGGGTCTTCTTGCTGATCCTCCTCCTTCCTCAACCATTTTGTTAGATTCCTATGTTGATTTAATTTCTTATTCAATGTCACTTGTTTCAAAGAGAAGTTGTTCTAGTGATTTTTCTCCTTCTTGGAATTTTTCAAAATCACTAGGTTCAAGGAGAGATTGTTGAGTTATTTTACTACTTTCTCTTTTTATAGAGGATTCAGGGAGATGTTTCTTCTGTGATTTGTGTGCCAATAGAATTTGTCTCTCAATGAGTGTGAGTCTTTGCCCTGATTGCTGCTTATCCTCTAATTTTTGTATGGTGATTTTCTCAGCTGGTGTTGTGTGTTCAATTTTTTCTAAAAGGTCTACTCCCGATGGTAGGTTAGTTTTTGGATGGGGGGTTTTTATGAATCTACCTTTATCATCTCTAGATCTAGACATAAGCAAACATGACTTCTAAAATGATAAATCAAAATTAAATCTATGTTTTTGTTTGTTTTTGTTTTTTTGTTTTGTTTTGTTTTGTTTTTAGAAATCCTCTGGTGCGCCTCCCCGACAACGGTGCCAAAATGTAGTGACCAATCTAGGGGTCTAGATTAGACTAAATTTAATGTCAACCAAGGTAGGTAAACTTAGAGGCACATATCTAAAATCTATAGACTTAAAAGGATCTCATCTATCTAAACAAGTGTCTACTGTGACAGGCTACAACACTCTTTTACAAGAGGTTGGAATATGTTTCCTTTCACAATTTGAACACCTATATCCTCTAATTTAATTGGCTGCTCTAAAACAGAGTGTTACTAGTCTGAGTTCTTAATCCTCTTACAAGGATATAATTCTCAAAGACTCTTTCCAGATAACACACTGAGCATACTAGAAATCAAATTCATGCAAACCAAAAACTCTTTTAAGCATACTAAAACTCAAATTCATGAAAACAGAGTCCATAGAAATACTGTGAAATTCAATGTTCAGTTAATCCTTTTACAAGGTCTGATTCAATAATTTGATAATTGAATTTTCAAGCTATCACCATGAATCATAAGAGAACAATCGCAAGAACTTCTAATTAACTCACAAGCAAAGAAATGACATCAAACACTATTCAGATATGAAGTCTAAATGCTATGAAAATGAAACGAAAGTATACCAATCTTCACGTAGGGCCCGTCCACGCGTTGATGGCACACTTAGAAAACTTCAGATGATGGAAACGTCAACACATAAACACTAGAATTGATGAAATGTTGCCTGTGATTAAGTTCTGGAAACGATTACATGCAAGAATTAAGTTATGGAAAAACAACAACATGCATTCTTCCGTTTGCTCATGTCTATATCCTTTCTTCACTAGCATTCCTTAAAATTTACAATCGAATGTACATACATTATCACTGCAGATGTTTCTACTTTTGCAAAAAAAGGCTATTTTTGTTTTTTCTAATCCTAACTGGTTTTTAAAACAAAACGAAATCAGTTTAGGTAACTTTGGCTTTTTGTTGCTTTTATGACCAAAAAGGCTGGGTTTGACCAGCATTGACCATGTATCCAGGAGCTCCAGATTCGATGCTGAATAGATTCTCCACCATGTATGTACATCCCAGATCACGTCCCTATCCTCTGTTTTGACTTTTCTGCCATGCCACGTGTCACAACATAAACCAATTACAGGAAGTCATGACATCCCGTAATTTTGTTGAAAATTTCCAATTTTTAACATAAAAATCCATAAATTAAATTTAATGTAAAATAACAATTTATAACGCTTCATTAATCAATTTCAATGGACTATGAGGGGTTTATGGAGAAAATGATAGATAAATGATGGATTTTTAGAAGAAAAGAATGACAATAAAATAGTACCAACACCCTATCATTTCCACATTCTTCAAACCATTTTCTCAATCCTTCATTCCTATTCTACTTTGCATGAATAATCAATCTCACGTAACGATTTCCAACCCTCATACCTTATTGGATACTCTACAAACCTTGTTATGGTTGAACTCCATACCATGATTACATAATCTTTTCCTTCATAAGGTCTTATGTTTGCCTTGGGAATAATGTTGTCTCCCACCATTCTCTTATTTAACTTTCTCTTCTTGTTGCAATACAAATTGATTCATACTTCCTTGATGAACAATTTGACCTTTTTGGCCTTCATATGAGACTAACTCAAAATATTGAGATGCTTTTCTTAATGAACCATCATAGTACATGTTTGTAGCACATGATCAAAAAGTACATGGAGCACTTAAATTATGTGTCATATTCTTCATCTTCAGATTTTTAATGGAAGCCAAGAAATGATGAGTACAAAGGCACAAGAAAACGAAGTTTGCAACAAGGATTTGTTCACACACTCTTGAAATCACTTGGAAGTATATTTTAGGCTTTAATAATTTGTACAACCCTCACCTAAAACTCTTATTTTGTGTTATGTGCAACTCATCTTGTCAAAGCTTCACAGTGGGAAGTCTTCTTCATTCATTAGTTGGTGAGCTCTTGAAGAAACTATTTGACAACACTGTTGAAGTAGGACTGGTTTCTATGAAAAACCTTTCTATGCATGGATGATAAGAAGACAATAATTATGGGTTGCAATCTATGATCATTTCTCGCCATGCCAATGGGATGAACTTCACAAGGATGGAAATAAAATTCTATAGATGGAGTAAACTTCTTGATTTGTCCTTCACAATAGGGTATTCTACCAAGGATTGAACAATTTGAGCATAATTAAGTAGTGGCAGTAATCCTTGTAAGTTGTTTCCAAGTTATTAAAAGAGTTATGTGCAAAGGCTTAAAAATAGTGACAAGTAATTGGATATGCTACTATGTGGGCATCCTTTCCTTTCACACAAGTTGCATATAATAAATAATGAAGGGTTGTTTTTATTAAGAAAAGAACAAATCAACAAGCATCACTTTTGTCTCTATAACATTCATCAGCACCCTCGTATGTAAAGGCTTAAAGTTGTTTTACTTTGAAAGGAGGATTGGTAACTCTTCTTTCTTATTCTAATGACACAATAAGCAAATGTTGACACAAAGAGCTATGCTACAAGATCTGTAATTTTGAAAAAAAAAAAGAGAAAAAAAGTGCATCTTATTGAGATAGATGGTCAATATTGATCTCTTGGAGCTTTGGTCAAAGATTTAGTTGAAATGCCAAAATAAAGGAACACCAGCAACCTATTGGATTATAAAAAAACTTTATTTGCATGAGGACATGTCTCCGGTGTGGAGGAATGTTGGGCCTCCAACTTGTCATGATTTTGTTGATGAAACCATCCATTTTCACATCATTCCGTTCACAACAACGTAAACTTTGAAATGTGAATTGATACTATTACACGTTTCGTAGAGATGGCAAAAAAATGATCCGGTTTTGAAAAAGTGATTTTCATAATGATTTAAAAAAGTGGTAACTCTCCATCAAGCCCTTTTTTTTAAAAGATCTATTTTTTAACTTTAAATTTTCTAATGTATGAAAGTAAACAATTATTTTCTAAATTTAATAGTTTTTGAAGTGGTCTTCTTCTTCATATTTTCTTGTTTTATTTTTTTATTTTTGGTAGTGAGGTTTTTATTGTTTTGCATATTTAAAAAAGAAGGTCGACATTTTGAATTTTCGATATTCTACATATTTATACATCGTTAATTAATATTTCAATTCACATGAAATAATTGTCTCTAAAAAACAATAATTTTTAATAATTGACAAAAAAAACCATTTTTAACATAAATATAACTAAAAAATTACATGTTTTGATGATTTTTTGCTAGAGATGACATGTTAAAATCACAATTTTTATAGGAAAAAAATAATAATCACTGTTTTTATTCAAAAAATAATGATTAACATAAAAAGTAATGTGAAAATCACATAATACAAATATTGAACGCATAACAACCTTAATTGAGTGCTTATTCTTCTCATAAAATGTCAAAGTTAAAACATTACAAGTATAACTAATTAATATTTACAAAAAATGAGCTTGATTTCCAAGCATAACAAAAATTTAATCAACAATGTCACGTAATCCAAACTCTTCATCCTTTGGAGTTTTTTTTTTTTTTTTTAATAAGTGGGCGAATCCTGAAAATCACTTTTACACAGCTGAGAGGCCACGACTCAGGGGCGTCTAAGCCGTCAAAGTCACCTGGGGATTGCACCCGACCTAAGCTGCACTAGTGGAAACCATGCTGGATTTTTGGTATCGACGGGACTAGAACCGGTGACCTTTGCTTACGGAGCGCCTTAACAGCGCGCTCCTTCACCGATTGTTCTAAATCTCTTTGATTCGTCCTTTGGAGTTTCATCATTGTCTTCTTCCACAATATTTTCTACTTCATTTTGCTCATTTTCCTCCTCTAATGGATCTTTGATGTCTGTGAATCTCCTCATGTATACCTTTCCATGCATTCCGTGTAATGGTGGTTGGGGTTTCTATGTTTTTTTTGCCACACGTGATTCACTAAAGTCCCATTTCTTCACCCCAATTTGTTGCATTACATCTGAAAGAAATTGAAGAACATTAATACTTTGCTGAATAAAATTGCATTGTACTGGATCTTTTTCAATGGAAATGCAATTTTTTCCTTTTTGAAGGCAACATGCTAATGTTGTACCTAATTATCAATCACAAAAGAAATAATGAAGTAAATTAGTGCAATGACATATAAATTAATAAATAACATATTGAAATTTAATTCCATATAATAAAACTTACCTGAGCGAGAAAATAAATCCAAAACCCAATCTCCTTCATTTTAACATATGTCTATAAGATAGTTAATCAATAACTATGGTTTTTGATAAGTGTTAACTATCTCTCATTTTGCTTCTTTGTCTTCATATGTTAATTTTCTCACAACAATATCATAAGTCAGTGTTTGGCTATGACTCTTTCCATCTACCCGATTAAAAATCATAGACATATAGCTATCATCTTTTGCCCAGCTATCAATATGGATGAACTCACAATCATTTATAAATGGTTGATCTTCACGGTTAAGAAGATTCGACTTTTGCTTGTAACATGAAATAGTAAAAGTTCAATTAACCTGTACATAAATGAATTTTTTAACATTAATCAAATATACATTTTAAACGTCTTACCATGTAAGCTGCATCCTTGAATTTGTTTTCCCCTTGAAGCTTCACAATAACATTGCCAATTGTGTGTCTGAATGAAATGTCACAAATCTCCATAATGGTGATGATGTGACTTCTAGAAATCCTGCAACCACTTTACTAAGAGCTTGATAAGTATAAGGGTCACTATCATAGTCAATGTTTGGAATATTGAAACCATGGGGAATATCTGTAATAACTAGGGCATAATCCCTTTTAGGTATGAGTTTAGCAATGTCTTCACAGTCGCCTTGTATTACTTGATATTGAATAGTGTCTAGCCCATTCCAAATGAAATGAGTAAGAGTTGGATCAAGTTCAACATTTTTAAGACGTTGCTTCTTCAGTCTTTCGATCTTTATTTTTTCAATAAAGGTTCTGAAACTATCTAGTGTTCCATTATCATCCTTCTTCATCTTTTATAAAATAAACAAATATATGTGTAAGTTATAAATTAAAAATAGTATATAGATAAATAAAAATGAATGTATAAATCAACATACCTTTTTAAATGCAAGATATATATATATATATTTTAATGTTGATGTAGAACTTGAATTTGAATAGTTGCGTACAACATCATCCCAACTATCTTCATTGAACAACTTAACCATTTGTTGTTGAATTTTCATGTAAAATTTGTGACTACATAGATAAAGTAAAACAAGATAATATAATGATATGTATAACAAATACTACCAAGAACAATATGTTATATTTAAAAGAAAATTATATTCTAGAAATAAATAAAAATTATTCAACAAATTTACTTTTGAAATTTTTCAGACATTTCCTCCAATGATAATTCCTCTGAACTCACACGAGATAATATTGCTTTGACAAGTTTTTCATCCTTCACTCCTTGCAATGCTCTCCAAGATGTGATAGTCATATCTTCTGGAAGCTGCTTCACTTTAGGACCTGATTTACTGTTGCTACATATCAATGGCTTAGACTTTTTGACCTTCTGGTTTTTAATGCCAATGTTCTCCCACATGCTAAAAATATCATTCATCAACTCCCATAACTCTCCAGTTCTAAATGCCAACTGGAAAATGTTATCAACACCTCTGAATAAATCACTAAATTTGCCACATTTGTCGCCTTTTGAATTGATTTTTCTTCAATTTGGTAGCCTATTTCCATACAACATTCCTTTCGAAAATCTACAGTAACATTTATCCTATCCCCACCACATTTTTCTTCAAATTCACTATGAACAAATCTAACCCTCTGGATGAAAGTCATAGACATCCGATATTCATTATCTGAATTATGATCCCATGCCACTAACGTTGCTTATGTATCTGATAAACCAACATAAATGATACATTTCATTGTTTCAAAATGTGGGTTATTGGAATATTCCTCCATCAATTGTCTTTGAGATTCTACATAATGGTTCCCCCCAAGCACATAATAATTGTATTCAAAACATTTTGACTTATCAAATGCTTCTTTGTTGGGAAGTTGAACTGGATCAACAAGAAGCACATAATTAACCACATGAGCATTTGGATTGTATCATCAATGTCTTCAAGTTGTGAACATGTAGATGGTGTGGCTTTCTGATTTGATATTGACAATGTCCTTCACTTGCCTTATAGATTTGTCTGACATTAAGCTGAAATGTGCGACCACCCTCAATTAAGTTTCTCTTTGTCAAGTTCTGTCAAATGGCATTTTGTTTTGTTTTGATAATTCCATCCTCTAAATCAGCTCCTGGTGTAATGATTTCTCTGCTTTCTTTTGAAGTTTCACTAGGTTTTTCACTGTTGGTAATGACTACTTCAAAATGTTCAACTTTACTTTTCTTCTTCATAACATTCTCATCATTAATTGTAACAGATTTATTCTTGGGCATTGTTACTTTTGGTCTTTTACGGCTCTTTTCAGTTCCAATGTCATCCTCAGTAACGACAACATATCCTTCACTGCCAGTTTCATCTTCCTCGTCTTCAAAAATAACTTGTCTACCCTTTCTAGATTTATCCACTAGAGGTTTTTTTTTTGATCCCTCGGATGTAGTTTTGTAGCATCATGAATTACTACATTTTTCTTGTTTGCCATATCTTTTTTTTGACACTGAGTAGAAACTGCTGACAACTTTCATAATAGCATGCTCTATGAAATGAATGCCTCCCAACCTAATTGAACAACTTTCAATAAAATTCTGCCAAAAAAATATCATATGTCAATAAAAACAAAGTTAAAAAAATATAGTGAGACAGTTACAAGAACACAAAACACAAATATAAATAACAATACTTACGATATTTTATTTCATCTCATTTATGATTTGTTTACAAAACTTTGTAGATACCTCTCTTGTGTCATACAATAAATATGATAATTGGTATTTAATCCTTTCATGTGACTTGGGCGGTTTTGTAAGTATGTAAACAGCTTCACTGTCCGTTACCAAACACATGTCTATTACTCTTCCTATTACATCATAAATTCTATTATCATTAGGTATATCAACACATAGATATATTTGCACATTTTGGCTTTCTCTTTCTTTCACATACTAGACTTTCGATGGAAGTTTCACTTCTTTTGATTTCTTCGAGTATGAAATATTCTTCTTATCATTTGAGGCACTTGAAAGATTTGTAGCCATCAGCTTTGGTGGGGTTCGTTCACCAATGTTTTTTGAAGATCCACCTTTAAGAGTCTTTGGTCTAGAAAGATTCACATAAATCTTCTTTGTTGCCATTTTTCTGAAGAAGAAAAAAAAAGACACATAAATCAGTAAATGACAAAAACATAGTAACTTAAATTAACAACGAAAACAATAAATGATAATTAATTTTATAAACCATAACAATTAAAAAAAATAAAAAATACATCACCCTACCACCGCACCCTGAAAATTCACTGGTCTAACGAGCCGGCCGTTGGGTTCGGCTCCCTAGCCCACCATGGCGGCCCAACCACTGCCCCCCACCCAACCCCGGTGACCCTGCCACCCCGCGGACCATCGGGACGCTGGGGTGGGGCGGAGGGGCTGCATGTGGGTCGTCTAGGTGCCTAACTCCCCCGCGGCACCCCGACGGGCCGCTGGGGTGGCGCGGGGGGGCGAGGCGTCGCGACGACTCCCCCTTGCCACCCTGGCGGCCCGCCAGCCTGCGGGGTGGCAGGGGTGGTGAATCCATCCCCATCGCCTATAACCTACAGGCCCGTTCGACCGTCGTGAGCGTTACTGGGCTAGTTTGGCAGCCGGCATTACCGGGCCCACCACACCCATTGTGGAGGTTGTGGGTAAATTTGGTCCACAAAATGTTTTAATTAAAAAATTAAACTTCATTAAACTTATTTAATTTTAAAAAAATTGCAAAGAAAAAAAATTAACTAACTTTTCAAATGCGAGAATCTTCCGTTGAATATGTTGTTGATATCAATGTAGCTACTCCATAAATTCGTTCCAAGTCTTTTAACGAACCTCGGAAAACCTTGATGTGATGTGAGCAATAGTGATAATGAAATTTATTATATAGGTGAAATTACGGAGATGTTTTACTGTACGATTAATGTGGGATTAATTTGTTTAAAAAAAAATTAACATGTTAATTTTTTATGGCGATATAGGAAACTATAATAAAGTGAATATTATGGAATTGTTTTACAGCACGGTGAATGTGGGATTAATTTGTTTAAAAAAAATAAAATTAATTGTTTAGTAATTATTATATAGTTTAACTATTAAAATAATTTAGGTAAAGTTTTTAGTTTACAATTTTAAATTTAAAGATTTATTTCGTAAAAAAAATTAGTTAAATTTTTCAATAAATTGTATAATAAAATAATGAAGGGAAATATATGAAATGAAATTTTTGGAGGGAAATATTTTGGAGAAACTTTTTGGAGGGAAAATTTCATTCTCTAAGCTACATAATATCTTTAGGAGAGTCTGCATTTGTATCATTCAACCTCTTCTATTTGAAAGGGATAAATTCTTCTGATAGTGAAGTTTCGCTTTGTAAAGCATCAACATCTTCATCTGTAACAACTCTAATCATATTGATGAATATAACGGAAATTCTTCCACTATGGATAGAAAGTCAATTCTTCCACTTAGTCCTAATCCTAAGGACTATGAGAGCAACACTGATGAAAGAGGGGATGAAGAATTTCAAATAAAGAAAGAGTCATGGATTCCACTTAGTCCTAATCCTAAGGATTATGAGAGTAACAATGATGAGGAGCATGATGGAGAATTTCAAAAGAATGGAGTGTCACGATGTCCAATTAGTCCTAATCCTATGGACTATGAGAGCAGCAACGATGAAGAGCATGATGACAAAAATAAAAAAAAATGGAGTGTCACGGTGTCCACTTAGTCCTAATCCTATGGATTATGAGAGCAACAATGATGAAGAGCATTATGACGAATTTCAAAAGAATGGAGTGTCATGATGTCCACTTAGTCCTAATCCTAAGGACTATGAGAGCAACAGTGATGAAGAGCATGATGAAAAATTTCAAAAGAATGGAGTGTCACGGTTTCCTCTTAGTCCTAATCCTATGGACTATGAGAGCAACAGTGATGAAAAGCATGATGAAGAATTTCAAAAGAATGGAGTGTCACGGTGTCCACTTAGTCCTAATCCTAAGGACTATAAGAGCAACAGTGATGAAGAGCATGATGAAAAATTTCAAAAGAATGGAGTGTTACGGTGTCCTCTTAGTCCTAATCCTATGGACTATGAGAGCAGCAGTGATGAAGAGCATAATGATGAATTTCAAAAGAATGGAGTGTTACGATGTCCTCTTAGTCCTAATCATATGGACTATGAGAGCAGCAATGATGAAGAGCATGATTACGAATTTCAAAAGAATGAAGTGTCACAGTGTCCACTTAGTCCTAATCCTATGGACTATGAGAGCAACAGTGTTGAAGAGCATGATGACGAATTTCAAAAGAATGGAGTGTCACGGTGTCCACTTTGTCCTAATTCTAAGGACTATGAGAGCAATAATGATGAAGAGCGTGATGACGAATTTCAAAAAAATGGAGTGTCACGGTGTCCTCTTAGTCCTAATCCTATGGACTATGAGAGCAACAGTGATGAAGAGCATGATGACAAATTTCAAAGGAATGAAGTGTCACGGTGTTCTCTTAGTCCTAATCCTATGGACTATGACAGCAGCAGTAATGAAGAGCATGATGACGAATTTCAAAAGAAAGGAGTGTAATGGACCAAGGTACCAAAACCCATACTCCCTACCACGCTGACTCCCTAGAGGAGCTACTGCGAATGAGAGATATATCCAGACTGAGAATGGCATGACTTTTGCTCCCCACCCACACTCTCCAACCCTGGAAAGATACCACCTATCACACCAGCTAGAGAATTCCTCCCTCGGATCCCATGGCCAAATTGTCTGCAAGTTCCAGTTCTTTGAACGCCCGTATGTGACGAACTCACCTTGAACTACCGCCCCAAGCCACAACCCGATCCAGTACGCCAACAACCCACAAATCTGTCCCGCCCAACACTTACAACTAGCCAACCTCCTGCCTCTGCACTGCATTATGTAATACTCGCGGGGAGCGAGGTCCGGGTCCCAATGACGCGTTAATTCGTTCGTGTGACGCGTGGAGGCCCATCTGGCTCCACTATCCAATGCGCTGCCATTTGTCCCTCACCGTGATCACCCCCATCAAGGAGAGATTTTGCTCATGTTGGCCAAAAATAAATAATTAAATTAAACTATACAAAATATTTAAATAATGTATGCTCATAAAAAAAATTGCAAGTGAAGAAATTGGATCCCTCCTGGCTCATGTTAGATCCGTATTTAAGATGGATCTATACTGGTTTATCCCATCACAAATTCTCCTCAGATCCATCACAAATTTTCCTCAAATTAGAGATTATTGCTCCATATCTGCGATCACACTTGCCTGGAATCAAAATACTTTATCAAGCTTATGCACCAAGTCAATTTGTTACATTAGATTTCACCAAAACAACGAAACCATAAAACCATTGTGCAACTTTATGGGATCCAAACAAATTAGAAATATCATGATTTTCGTTTCATCATTAAATCAAGACCAAACTTAAATAATGCTTCATGTATGAACTAAAACTTTGAACCAAACCAAACATTTGCTCTTACATTGAACCAAAAACCACATATCAAACTTCGAGCTAGAACAACTCATCAATGTTAACCAAACCAACCCCAAAAATAATAAGCATTTAAGCCAGAGGATTAGCCCTTAAACAATCCATAAAGCTCTACCTCAGCCAACGAAAATCTCTGAGAAAATATATCTTGAACTTCCATCGAAACAAGACTTCACTCTAAATGTGTGTTCTCCTCCTCCCCTTAGATAGAAATAGCTCGGGGCTTGCATTAGAGAGTGACAATTTGAGAGAGTAATATAAGCCTTAATATATAGTGAGGGAGGGGTCTTCTAGGGGACCAACTTGGCCTTATTTCTAGATGTTGACCTTACAAAAATAAATTTGATTTTCCAAATTTGACAATTACGAAGCCAAATATTAATGATGATAAAGGAGGGTGGACTTAACGTAATTTAATTTAATTTTTAAAAGGTTTTCAACCAAAACCAATTTGACAACTTGCCTTCAAAATTAAAATTTTATTGCACTCCTTAATCTCGGCAAACTTTAGGGCCATAGACCATAACTTTAGGGCATTATCTTTAGCGAGCATATTGCTATAATCAAGAGGAACCACAAGGCATGCCACTTACTGTTGGAATCAACATGACTAGGATTATCAAATGATGATTGTATTGTAAGCAAAAATACTAATCTTCACACCCAAATTCCTCATCAAATGTGGACCAACATGGCCACAATGTAGGAGCTCCTCATCCTTCCAGGGTTTCTTGGTTTGTGGGACTTCCAATGAATGTAATCCATAGGTGAATATTAAGAGCGTTCAAGGACAATGTTGGCATCAATGACAACACTATTCAACAATTATATGATGATTTTATTTTTATTAATAAAACCACAAATAATTTTTTTCGAAATAAATTCATAATATACAAATCACATTAAAATAAATAATTAATAATGATTCATATTAGTAATCATGATATTTTAAACATATAATTAATAAACATATACAAATTTAATAAATTATTTAATTAATAAACATATAATTAGAAATTAAGAATATTCTTATATATGGAGTTGTGGAATATATATAAAATATAAATTGTAGCTATAATTAAGATTCAAATTACCATGTAAATAAAAATAATAATTCATATTCATAGCATTTTTTTCCAAGTAAATAAATCAATCTCCTTCTTAACTCAAATGTAAGAATCACATTGCTATTAATAGTCCAATCCACAATTATATTCACTTAAGAGTTATTTTCTCACGCTAAAGCCATTACAATAATATTCATACACCAAACAACCCAAGATAACCCAATTGATATCATAACCATTATATTTCACAGCTTCATATTTAAATTTAATTAATAAACATATATAAACTTAATACTACAACTATACATATATTTTAATAAAAAATTATTTCTATATTTTTTTCCCCGTGGAAAAAAGTCGTAATTTTATTCATATGAAAAAAATACATTTTGTAGATGCTTGAAGCATATGCGGGTGGTTGTCCTTGTAATGACATGAAACAAAGGTTACAATATAAAAGAAAAAATAAATTCCAACTCGCCTATACTTTTCTGCCCTTCTTCTTCTCCACCCTTCACCAACCTCCTGAGTTGGGAGTGGGTGCAATTATAGCTAGTTGGTTTTCCATTGTGTTCATTGGATGTTCTTTGTTAGATTCTGATCCTTCGGATCCATGAGTTCATTTGATGCCGCTTACTTCCAGCTGAGATTCTTGTTGCTGTTTCATATTGTCTGGCCCCAAATGAGTAGCTGGGGTATTTTCTTCTTGTGTATATTTCTGTCCCATTTGTATGTCAGGTTCTGATTGGTTCCCTGTAGGTTCTGTTTGCATGCCCTCTTCTTCCAGTAGGGCAGTGTGCTGCCACCCTTTGGGCTTTTTTTGTTGTTTCTTATTCCCTTTGGGATCCTTCTTGGCCAGTGGGCGGGCATATTGGAGATGCCCTGTTTGCATGCAACTGCGACATCTGAATGTTGTATTCTCATAGTCAAGCTGTTGTATCCTCAGTGAATTATTGTAGTTCAATGTAATGTGATAAGGTAGCCCCTGACTCAGGTCCACTTCTACACATATTCTGGCAAATGTGAAAATTCCCCTAATAACTCTGTCTTCATCTATTTTTAGGAATTTTCCCAAGGAATTTCTAATGGCTATTAAAACTTTGTGATGTCAGAAGTGTAGAAGGAGGTTATGTAGCCTCACCCAAACAGGCATTGTTGAGACTTTCATAGTATTAGCATCAAAATCAGAAAACTAGGGGGTGGTGAAGAGGCTAGCATTGCCCCAAAACCAAGGCCCCTGATTGATAATAATGTCTCGTTCTTGTTCTGTGTTGAATCTAACTATGAAAAAACCTTTTGAGCATAGGTGAATTTCACAGTTAGATGACCATGTGGAGAAGATCCATTGATGCAGAGCATTGGATTTTGGCCAGAACCCATTAAATCTACAGATAACAACATTTTTGGATAGATCAGTGTGTAGATCAGTGACCTTCGGCAGAGTTACTTGGAGCATTGGAGATTCCAGTTTTTGTTCCACAATATAGGGACCTGGTAGCTCTGGTGCTGGTGATGGTTTGTGTTTCATTTTTTCCTTTCCTTTGACTGCGTCACAAAAGGAACCTGTATTTTTAGAACTGGCTCCGTTGCATCTGTCGCGTAGTCTCAAATTAAGAATGATTGTTGAATCTTTGATGATACCATATTCCTGAAGTGTATGGATATCCTGCAGACTATGTCCTGTATATATCAGATTTTGGTATTTTATGGGGGTTCCAAGTTGAATATAGATTTCCTTCTTTAACTCTTGAATATTCAACCCCTTTCTGAGCCGCATGTAGTGATGTCTGCCCCCTATCAATTTGATGAAGATTTGTATCATATCTTCGCTCATACAATTTGAAACAACCTTTTTGGATTGGGCATTTTCTTTGTAAAACCAAATGCATCACTGATTTTTGTATTCTGTTCGCGCCATGGTTCCTCCGGATTTGGTTTGTATTGGTCGTTTTCAAATACCCAACCACTGCGTCAAGAGTACCTGCTTTCCGCAAGATGGACTAGCCCTCCGAGATCATGGCCGCTTTTACTAGGTCCGCTGTAGTTAGCTTCGATACATTTGCATAGGACCTCCCCTATACAGTTGAATACCAGGACGCAGTAGGCCACTCGATCCCTATCCAATTTTGCACCGTCTTGTGGGTGCAGGATCTGTTGCCAGGGTATATCTCTGGCTGGTCTGGTTGATGCAGTGCGTTGGCAGCATCGCAGGTCATTCCAGGAACCCTAGCCATCTCCTCGCGCTTCGAACTTCCTCTCAATTTTTCCTCGAAATGGTCTCTTGAACCCAAAAAATATTTCTATATATAAAGATGTGAAATTTATATAAATATAGATAATATTATTAAGAACCAACATAGATCTATTTTAAATCCACATTTATCGAGCACTGAAAGGATTCAAATCTCTTGAGGTACAAACCTTTCCTCCGTTTTGCGCTCAAAACTAGGTTTTCATCTTAAGAGATTTGATCCCTCTTGGCACTTGGTAGATCATTATTTAATATGGATCTATGTTGGTAGCTAATATCTACAACAAACTACCTAAGGTTGAGGGAACTAACAAGCCACTGATGCCAAAACCACAAAGACTTTAGAATGACAAATCCAATTCAATGATGAACTAGAAGGCATAATCTAGAATCACAGGAAAGCCAACAACAAACTGACAACATAAACAATAAAGCCAAGAGTTCACCATATCTACTTTCACCATCAATACCATAATCACTAAGACCTAACATGAAAAAATTACAATGACAAGTGAATCTCCCAATAACAAAGAGACAAACAAGGGCTTTGCAACACAACCATTGCATAATGACAACCTTGCTACCATTCATAACAATCGACCAAATACCACAAGGTCAATGCCATAAATAAATGAGCAAGAAAACTTCAGAATGACAAGCCAATCAATAATGGACCTTCAACACACCCACTCCTACCACCAACCGCACAACCACAATATGATAAATCCATAACAAGCGACAAGCCAAAAGAAAGAGTAACACCATCCACAACTACAAAGACGCCAATGTCATGAATTTGTGACAGACGATAAGCTAGTGAGGCAACACAACATTGTTTACGACAACAATAACCCAACATTTACTTAATACCATAAATGACTAAGGCAATAATTCACTACATCCACTCTCAAAATACTAAAACCTTCTCATGAGAAACCCACAGTAATAAACATGCCTTGCAACACCAAAGAAATGAGCAAGGACTTTATGAGATTGCATTCACTCTTGCTTAAAACCCTGTCCAACCCTTGCATTCACTCTTGCTTAAAACCATATCCAACCATTGCATTCACTCCATCATTTAGTGCATTTAACATCAATATGTTGTTAAGACACTAAGAGCTCATGCATTTAGATCATCAAATTTATTCCATTTTCTTCTAACCTCTTGACACCAACCCTTTGAAATAGAATCACATTTCCCTTGCTTCTCTAGTCACAATGAACAAAAATCTTTGACTTGCCTAATAAACTTTAAAAATTTCTCATTATAAAGTTGATCAAAACCTCTATAAATTATATCATATACACGGTACTAACCCTACGAGGTGGATGCTTTAATCACATCAATGACTAATTAGATTCTTCGTCAAACATGGCTCATTGGTTGTGCCGAGAGGCGCTCTATAGCCCAATATAGGGGATATGTATAGGTGTAATATAAGCAAACATGGATTTACCTCAACATTTTTAAATGTCGGCTCAATATGTTGAATTTATCTGAAAATGTTGAATTTATATGTTTTTTTTTTAAATTTTTAATCTTTTTATATGTAAATACTTACTTAAATTATGGTGGGAAGTAACTGATGGGAAATATGCTATTTACATGAGTATGTGCTATTTCAAGGATTTTATTTTTAGATTAAAAAATCACTACACAAATCATGCATGAGTATTGAAACCACATCCTTAAATTATGACATAAAATATATGTTGCACTTATCCATATGACATTATATTGTGCAAAGGCTACAATAAGACCTTTGAGTTATGGTTTAATCAAATGTTTGAAAAATATTTATTATTATTATTATTAATATTGAAAAATAAATGTTTTTTTTCCAAAGTTAAATATTACAAGTTGCATTGGGCAATGCTAAACTAATAATGGTCAATAGGCAAATCTATTGCTAGAGCCCTGCCTTAACAAGGACTAATAACAAGTTTGTAACCATATTTAAAGTTAATTAATAAGCACATAAAAACTTAATACTTATAATACACTTACATTATAACAAGAATCTTGACCATGGATATTCACCCCCACTTTTCCATGGATATTATTAATTTGTAAATAGGCTTTGTTACAATACCATGGGTTATCGCTACCACATGCCCAAAAACCATAACTCATTTCACAACTAAAATATTTCATAAGTATTTTATTTTATTTTAATTTTATAAATCTCAAAGAAAAAAGTTATACTTTGGAGATATATCTAAACCCTCACTACTAGTAAAAATATTTCATGGATATTCCTTAGAGATTAAATCAAGGTTTTAATAAAATGAAAAATGATAATACTTTTAAGAATTTAAACTTATGTGATCCATATCAAGTTTATTGAGAAATGTTTTCGGTGATAATCACGTCAAAATTCATTTGTCGATGCATTTCAAACCAAAAAGTGTGGTTCATCTTGTCTTGACGATGAACTACACTTGTTGGTTCGAAACACGTTGACAAATGAATTTTGATGTGATTATGCCAAAAACATTTCTCAATAAAAAAAATACTTTTATTTATATAGATGTGAAATTTATATGATGATGATGATGTTGTCGCTGATGATTAACGTCTACTAGCACCACTATGGTCTATCAAACCTGAAGAAAGAAATTGATTGAAACTCTTTAACATTTTATTTCTATGATCGAAAATAAGGAAAATAAACGTTCCAAATCATTATAGTTTTTCTTACTTAACAAGTTAAGAAGGCTAGTAAAGGTTTGAACCTCAAGGGATTTGATTCCTTTCAGCCCTCGGTAGATCAAGAGTTAAGATGGATCTAAGCTGAGCAAATTAAAATCATTATGAACATGACTTATTATTATTATTATTTTTAACTATAGTAAATTCGTAATTCATTGAAGTAATCTAAGTAAGACCCAAAAATCAAATCTAACTACTACCACTATAACACCAAGAATATATGCAACAACCCATAAGTGATTTTTTTTTTTTTATAACTTAACAACCAAAAATATCCCAAAATCATTATAAGCATAGGACACCACACCATTAAACAACTCTTTAGCTAAAAAGGTTTTGATGGGTGGGCAACGATCTTGCATTTCCCACTAAAACACTAGTGTAATCCCTTTTAATTATTTAGCAATAGAAAGACCGTGTATAATGTCGAAACCATTTCACACCACAATGAAAATAGCACAACTTTATCCTTAAGTTCGATGATATATAAATTTCGATGAAGAAAAATGTTTGAATACCAATATAAAAAAATGCAAAGAAAACGGAAAAGCCTGAAGGTGTAGACTTCTTCGTGTCTCCTTACTTTCAAAAGCCTTCGAGCGCTAACGGCTGGCCGTCGCAAAAGAGCCTTCGAGCGCTAACGGTTGATCGCGTGTTCGAATCGATAGAGGCCATCCCCTCAGGTAGTACACGGAGCTGACAAATTATTTGCAGGGAAAACTTCGTTTATGCTTCCTCTATTCTTTGTTTATTGCAGTGTTTCTTCCCATCGAAACTCAGAGTCCCCAGCTACAGCTTCGACTGCAGTCTCCGAGCGCTAGGAATTAGCTTGGTGATCAATCTGCTAAAGTAAGTCCATACACTTACCTGTATTGTATAGTGTTTGATTTCTCTTTAGGCCGGACTCTGGATTTATCTATTGTTGTTTATTATGTTTGGGTTTGGACTCGAACACAGGAATCCCATACTTAAATAATGTGCATTACTGGAGCAGTTAAAGAACTTGAAAAATAAAACTCTGTACTTAAAATTGAACGAAATTTAATGGAGTGATGGTCGCTTTCAATAAATTGAGGAGGGTATATGAAGATTTTAGCAATTTATTCAATGCTTGTCATCGTATTCCGTTAGAAATTGAGTGAAGGCAGATACGAAGACAAACTTTCTATATTTTTGTATTTTAAGAGAAAATTATGGAAGCTTCGAGGATCACACTTTATCTAAGGGCGGTACTGCGGGAGGGTGGCTTTTAATAAATTGAGCAGGGTTTACGAAGATTTCGAAATTTATTCACTACTTGTCATCGCATTCCGTTAAAAGTTCAGTGAAGGAAGACCCGAAGACAAACTTTCTAGATTTTTGTACTTTTAAGGGAAAATTAAGGAAACTTCGAGTGTCACACTTCATATAAATGTGCTTTTGCACCGTCTCTTAAGGTAAATAAAGTGGAGCAACGCATAGAAACTATATTAAAGTAAGGATATTAAAGTAAGGGTTAGTTCTCCTCCCTTGATCTCTCCCAGTAGAGGAACATATTTTTCAGATTGCGATTTTGTAAATTTCAATTACTACAGTACATTTTGACCTACTTTAACAAGGGCTATTACGGAGAGAAAGTTAGAGCTGCTTTATTTATTTATTCTTTTAAACATTATTCTGTTAAATAAACGGTCAAGGATGAAGCCTTAGTTTTGGCGAAATATTATTGTGATTGGCAATATCTTGAATGATCTTTATAAAATAGTTGGTAAAGCCTATTCTAATTGTATTTTAGAACCCTTGTAGATGTCATGTTTCCGAATAATCCACCTTTGTCATTTTTCAGATAGTCGAACTGTTAAAATTGGCAACTAGGGCCAAATTCTATATGGGTCACTTTATTTATGGCAGTTGATGTTTTTATTGAATTTCTCTTTCCGAGGTGTGTAGGATTGATCTAAAGATCATCCGATTCTGACATGTATATATGGAGATATAAATTTATTTATATTCTTCACAATTTGTCAAAGTCGGCCATCAACCAAAATAATTATTTTCACCCCAACTTAACCTCAACGTTGCATATAAAAGGAGGACACCTCATGGCTTCATTTCACCATCTCATCCATTCATCCTTCTCTCTCCTCTGTTGTTTGAGTACGCATAGCTGGAGCAGAACCTCTCACACATGAGAAGAAGGAAGTCTGATTTTCTGTTTAAGGCAGCGTTGACTGAGCTTGGCTGAAGCTGCAGGAGGGTTTTGGACAGCGTCGAGTCTCCTTGAGTGCGGATTGGGTTAGGCTGCCTCTCCTTGGCAGGCCACAGTTCTGGACAGCCTTCTTGATCTCTCTTTGACCCTGCACTGACCAGCATTGACTGTGCTAGGGCTGGCCGCAGGCTTGACTGCTGTTGACCGAAATTTGATAGGGATTTTCGGACTGTTTTGGGCTGCTTCTCCTTGCTGTTGGAGGCCGAATTGTCTGGGCTTTTGACTGAGCTGATTGGAGGTCAAATCTGACCTGTTTGACCAGCTTTGACTTTGCTGTTGCTGTCATAAAATATTAGTTTTGTATATTTGCACTATCTCTCCCTCCCTGCTGAACTATTGAACACTATAAGAAGAATTGATCAAGGTTTTCCCCAAATTGAGGTTTGTCCTTGGTGCCACATCTTATGTCCTCTTGTCTTGGCTTGTCTTCTACTGTTTATGTTTATGTTCTATTTGCATTTTCCTATCACGCTGATGTGATTGATAATCTGGAAATTGATATTGGGCTAATAAGAAATTTGAAGTAAATTGCTTTTAAGCATAGAACATACCAAAATTAACACTAACCAACTATGAAATCCTTAAAAGCTGTTCGCTGGATTCTTTACGAAAAAATGACAAAATCACAATTGAATCCTGCGTGAAAACCACAATATCTTCAACAATGTCAAATGACCTTTACTTGCATTTACTTTCACTTGCCAAGCAATGCGAAGGTGTCTTTGTACACCTACATCATGAAAACTTTGTCAATTTTATTCGACTTCATCTTTGACAACACAGCTAGAAGAAGACGTTCCTTGCAAAGATTGTCTAATGGTCTTTTATGAAGAAGCCCCAGGCACCGTGAACATATTTTATGGGAGTGCAAAAACCTTCATCAGTTATTCAATGTTATTGTAGCTTAGGCTTGGTAGAATTCATAACAAAATTTTGCATGAAAACAAGAAATCTGGAATTTCTGTTGGTTTGCTATCATGTCCAAAGTTAACTCTAGCTCTGTTGGAAGATGTATTTTCTGGTTTAGGATTCTTTCCTGATTTAGGAGCATGCAAGAACTGTATGAGTGCTGGTAGCACATGATGAAAAAGAACGATAGAAAGAAACATGGATGGAAAAATACATGCCTGAGAAATTGAATTTGGCGAGGAGGAAGAAAGCATGTAGCAAGTGAGTTTGGAGTGCACATATGACTTCAACAAAGAACACAATGATTAGTGTGCATATGAGTGCAATAGAAGGATAGAGTGCACACACGACTTCAATAAGGAACACAATAAAGAGTGGGTATATGAGTGCAATAAGAGGATGGAGTGCACATGCCTTCAACAAAGAATGCAATGAGGTGCATGCATATGAGTGCAATAGGAAACAACCTTATAAAATTATTGGAGCTGAGCCACGAAGGCCAACAATTGTAATTTTCCATATTTGTTGCATAATAAAATAAAGCCTCATTTGTTGTACCGGTTTTCCCTTCAGGGTTTTTTGGGGATGTTTAGTCCAAAATAATTGTGTCAAATTTTTATGTGTGTGCATATATTTCTCAGTTCCTTATTTTATTTCCGCAACATTTTTTATTTGTGAAGAATACATTGGTGAATTATTTGCTATTTGCTGTAAACAAATAAACCGCTAATCAATTAGGAGAATAAACTCAAAAGGAGGTGAGAAGAAGAAAAATGATCTGTCAAAGGTCAAATGCTTAAGATGTGGTGAATTTGGTCACTATGTCACCCAATCTCCCAAGAGAAAGAAGGACAAGAAGGGGCAGCATCGGACTACAACTTTGGTAAAGATAGATGAATTGACCTCTAGATTAGAGGAATTCACATTGATAGCAGTGATACCTCCAGATGGAGGAGGGGCATGATGCTTTAGAGATCAGTTTGTCCAGGGTCCATGGGTGAGCAATAGGAAGTCTAGTTCAAATCCAGTTGCTGTTCACATGGATCAATTCCTTTGCTACGGGAGCCCATAGTACAGAGTAGCAAGAAGATTGAGATGTCAGCAAGGTGTAGTCAAATCTTGAGGGGTAGATGTAGAGCTAGTTGTAGTTAGATGTGTGAGCGATAGTAGCAAAGCCAGTTAGGCGCAATTAGGTGCTTTGTAGATAGTGCAAAGCTAGATGCAGTGAAAGGACTCAAAGGGACAATTGCATATCCAAATGCAGTGGCATAGTAGATCTGTGGAGATCGAGTTTCTAGCTGTACATGTAGGAAATTCGTGTGATTGGAGGCAGTGCGAATCGCCCAGTTCCAAGTTAGAGGTGTAGTTCTAGCTAGAGAGAGATTCCATGAGGGATTTTCCATTGAGGAGAGATTTTCCAGTTATGTTTTAGAGGGAGATCAAGAGAGATCAGACTCACTATTGCAGTATTTGCAACATCAGCGCAATATAATTTATAAGTAGTAGAGCAATAGCAACAACAGTGTGAGATAAATCAGAGTATGTGCAGTGTTGATAGACAATGTTTGCGAGATTGACCTCTTCATAGTGATTTCCAGTGACAGAGAGTCAAATTAGTGTGCGATGTGAAGAAAGGAGGTGTAACAGATGTTAGACATCAATAGTGTGGTTAATCCAACTACAACTTATAAAGGGGAGATGATGGGGAGAACACCTTCCTTGTTAAGAGGGAGTGTTAGTTTATGGATTTGGGGTAGTATCAGACAAGTGTTCTAGTCTTTAAGGTGTTAGAGAGAGTCTAAGGAACACAAGATCTCCAAAACCCTGAAAAGCTTTTGAGAGAAAACACTTAGAAACCTCTCAATTAAATTAATTGATCAATAATTAAAAATGCCTAATTCTAACTTAGGAATTGATTAATTAATGGGTATTAATTGAGGAAATCGACTTTTGCTCTTAAGACTTCTAGAAAAGTGTATTGATGGAGTCAAATTGATCTTAGCCATCGATCACGATTAGATCTTTGTCGTTGATGCGCCAACGAAAGATTATAAGAGCAAGTCGATTGGGATGGAGATAGAAATAGTTGTGAGAGCAAGGAAGCAAGGCGGTGTGAATTACCCAATGCATAGTATTCAGTGAGGGAAGAATTCGCGCTTGAGAGTAGCAGGGGTTGCAGTAGGGAGAATTCTCCAGAGAATTTCTCAGGTGGTTTTCTAGTTTCCGGTGTCAGGGAAGGAAGGCCGAATTATCCAGTAGTGAGGCCGAATTATCCAGTGCGAGTTTCCCAGTTCTCTAGTGCGAGTTGTCGAGAGGGCTTCATTCAGTAGCTAGTGGCCGGATCAAGTCCCGGGAGGCCTAGCGAATTTATCCCAGAGGTAGAGGCAAGCAGGATGACTTGGCAAGAGGTGTTTCTGGGGTAGTGTGAAAGTCCTAGAGGTTGTAGTGCGCATGTATGCCCAGTGGTGTGAGTGCCAGGGAGAGTGTGAGTGGCCAAGGAGAATCCAGGTTGATTTGCTGAGAGGGAAAAGGGTTCTCCCAGTATTTTTCCAGTGAGATAAAGTTATTGGAGCTGAGCGAGGAAGGCCAACAGTTGTAATTCTCCATATTTGCTGCATAATAAAATAAACCCTCCTCTGCTGCACCAGTTTTCTCTTCGGGGTTTTTCTAGGGACATTTAGTCCAAAATAATTGTGTCAAATTTTATGCATGCGCATCTATTTCTCAGTTCCTTATTTTACTAACGCAATGTATCTTATTTGTGAAGAATGCATCAATGAATTATTTGCTATTTGTCGTAAACAAATAAACTGCTAATCAGTTTGGAGAATAATATCTAGTTGGTGCATTCGAGGAAATTTCGTAGGCGCTTGAAAAGCCTCTACTTGTTATAATCTTGTTTTGTTAATCGAATCCAATGAAGACTAGGAAATTATAATTGGCCTCCCTCAAATGTTTGGTCAGTCTTCCAATTTGAATTAATCACAAACCTTGGGTCTTCTAATGATAGGAATCAAGCATGTACTGTGTGGGGCATCCCTGTTCGACTTCCAATTCTATTTGAAATTTCGCTTGATTAGATCACATAGGGTAGATCTATTTTGTCTTTTCTAGTTGATGGTTGATGTGAGTGGGTTGGAGGTTCCTTTGAACAAGCACCTGCATGGGTTCCTGACATTGTTTTTATGGCAGATGGGGCAAAGTGGCTATTTATAATTTCATTTGTGGCTAGCTCCAAAATTGGGTTTTGCCAATTAGTAGCCATTGCAACAACTATCGTTGAAAGTGTTGAGAAACCAATAAGCTAGCAATTAGGGTTGATTTCTCTTGCTTGATAATTGCTTGTGAATATTTGTTGGCTTCTTATTTTTTTTATTATGTTCTCTTCATTAAACAATTATCAAAACATAAAACAAGATCACAAAAGACAAAGAACACAAAAATGCAGGCTCCAAGTCAGGTCAAAACCCCACAAGGGGGAAACCCAAAACAACTTCTCTTCTTATAGAATCAGATCAAAGTGAGATATCCAAGACCCAAGACCAAGACCAAAATTGCCACAGAGATTCAAGTCAGCCCTTATTTAATCCTTCTTCAATCAAGTCAAATCCAACAAAGTCAAAGCTGGTCAAACTTCTGAATTTTGGTCAGCTCCTAAAATGTTGGCCTCTTCCTGAAATTTTAGGCCCTACAATTTCGGCCTTGTACCAGTTTGAAATACCATAGAAAATCTCGCACGTGTGGGCAAATTAGGGCAGAAAACAAACCTTTCTCTCCCCTTTGACTTCACTCACTCTCTCTCTCTCTCCCTTCTTTTACTTCATTGGTTTTCTGCTTCTTGCTTGCACAAAATTCGAATTGGTTTTCAAAATGTGGAGCACAATTGCTAATATATAGTTGTTCGACCATTTGAAGAGACACAACTTATGGGCAGGCCGACTTGCCCATCTGGAGGGCCGACTTTTTCATGTGGGTGACAAAATGACTCTTTAGACTCAAAATACACTTTTTCTATTTCTTACAAATAGTCCAAATGGGACTTTCACACATGAAACTTTTTCTTTTGACTCAATAAACCCTAGAGGCTAGAAGCATGAAGAACATGCTTTAACTAGAAAAATAATTTAATTTGGAAACAATTTCAGAGGAAATCACATTGGTAGATTTAGGCCGACGCATCTCGAACCAACCAGTGTGGTTCATTATTAGGACAAGATGATGAACCGTGATGAACCACACTGGTTGGTTTGAAACGCGTTGGCTTAAATGTACCAATGTGATTTCTTTTGAAATTGTTTCCAAATTAAATTATGGATCACAAAAGCTTGAATTCAATTAGAAATATAATAATAATAATCTCTTTTTCTTCATTTTTCTTTTAGATAGAATACATAATGATACAAGTACAATGATAATTATGATGACCAAACCTAGTTACATTCATAGTTTTAAAATCTGGAACCCGTGATCGGACCGGTCCACCTAATAAATTGGGTTTCAAACCAGAACCGGTCAAACTGGCACTGGTTAGATCTCAATGAACTGGTTTTAAAAAAACACATGAAATAATTATTTTTTAATGAAAAAACTATTTTTAAGATTTAAACCGTGATTCCAAACCAATAGACACAAAATATGCAAAGTTTGCTCATATATATACCATGCAAAGGTGAATATACCAAAATGGCACCAAGTGCAATACATATCAACAACAAAATATATAATCAATGAGGCTCTAAATGGGCTCTAGAGTTCGAAAACAAAGCCTACAAGCTATGGGGCCACTGACCTACTACAAGTCTACATATATGATATTAATGATTAACATCATCACTTGAAACTTTTCATCACAATCAAACTCAGCTGGTTGAAACTTGAGTCTCGACTCCCAAACTTTGCAACTGCTTGAGTCACAAACTTCTCTACTGGTTCAGTGACTTTGAGTCTCAAACTTTTGAAGGTATTCTGCCCTAATATGTCCTATTACTTCATTTGGTGCTCCACATGGCTTTACATGGCCTCCTATCCCAACCAAGTGTTGCTTGAACCAGTTAATACCCACTCCTTCAATAGATTTTTGGCAATATTTGCAAATCATTTTGCCATCAATCACATCATAAATGAGCCCATGCAATATCCTTGGCTTCTGGAGGCATGGTGGCTACTACTTAGCTCAAAATCTTTGTTGTTCCACTACTCCAGCAAAAACTCAACACTCTCCATGCTCATGATGAAGCTCACAAAAACTCTAAATGAGATATGTGAGGCAAATGAGAGGGGAGACCTCCTTTTATTGGCTTGGAGGGGTTGTTTTTGGTGGGAAACAACCTTCATTTTCCCTCCAAACCACCTCACAAGCCTCCAAGAATGCCGCTGGTGGATTCGCGGTCGACATGGCAATGAACCGACCGATTTATGTCTGGTTTGTCTAAAAAAAGGGCGAATGATGCACCGAACTGGGTTTTTTGATTGGTTCAGTTGGTTTGGCCAATGAACTAACTAGTTTGACCGGTTTCCGGTTCAGACCGACAGATTTTTAAACATTTTTCAACACTCCCTCTTAACTAGGGAGGTATTCATAATTATACAACAGGATACAAGGATACTCTCAAATTGAAATATTCTCATAAGAAGAGGTCGAATTGATAAGCATCATCAAGCATCATCATCATATCCAACATTGTCAATTACATAATAGCAAGGCCTTGGATGACAAGCTCTAACTCTCCCCTAGATTAGAGCACAATGTTGGGAGGGATACATTTGGACACCACCACCGCCTCTCAAGGCACATACACGATCCAAATGTTCACTAGGTATGTCCTTACAGGACTATTCTTATCTTGGATTCCCAATCCTCAAAGAATATTGGTCCTCTCTCAGAACTGTTTTTATCTTGGATACCCTACCCTTATCCTCAAAGAGTATCAGTCCTCGGGACTACTCCTATCTTGGATTCCCAATCCTCAAGGAGTATCAGTCCCAAATGTTTATCCAACCATCCATTCTCCCTACCAGTGCCTTCGCTAGGCTTACGACTATTAGTCCTGGCTCTTGACCATAGTGCATGACACATGGAGAATACGGTGCCCCTCATCACTCCCTCTCAAGCAGGTAGGAAATCCTCACTCCCTCTCAAATAGGGAGACATAACCACAAGCCTTAACTTTCTCATTCATCAGCTACTTATTCTTCCGTGGAGATCTAGTTGTAGCTTGTAGGGCTCTTATCTCACATCACATCATACCGAGCTTCGACCTTATTGGATCTTTGTCAATCTTCACATAGCTCTATCATGTTATCAAGTAGTTCGTCAAACATCTTATGGAGCCAAACTCTTTCAATGTTGATCACACAAGCCTTCACATGCTCTTTCTTTGTGACAGGGTTTTGCCTTCATCCTTTTTAGGAAATTATATCACTTTCCACTAATCATCAGTAGTGTCTCTGTCAGCGATAGTGCTTGTCAAACCAATCAATGTAGAACCAATTATATCTCCCTTTTCCATCTTAGGAAAGTGAACCTCTTCTAGGTCATAATTGAAACCATCAAATCATGAAGTTATCAACAAACTATTTCATGAATTTCTGTACCAATTTACTGCTTTTTCCTGCCCCTGTAGTATACACTCTTCTTAAAGTCATACCATATACACTCTTCTTAAAGTCATACCATATTACAATCATTATGAATAACATTATCATTGGAGTGACCTTCTAGTCAAGATATCAATATCTGTTACTAGCTTTCTTTGAGGTCAATAATACTTCCTTTGTATACAAGTTTTGCCAATGACATGTTCTGCTGCCATATGTCAAAATATTCATCTAGGCTTTCCTTTTTCAACTTTTGACCAAGACATATCATGCTTATGCTTTCTGTTTAAGTATATTTCTGATCTATATGCATCCTGCTCTTCCTTCAACTCCCTATGAAGATATGAGTCTTCTAGACTACAGAAGCTTTTTCTAAAGTAAGTATGTTGTCATCAAAACTGCTTCTTCTTTGAAGAGTAGCTTCTTCCATGCTGTTCCTTGACTATTTTTTAATGCATGTTGATAGGCTGTCTGCTCTTTTATACAATAGACTTCTGCTATGTTCCTTTGGTTCTTCAAATGCTAGAGCCTGCTAGGTTGATGCTTGAAACAGAATGTCATGCTGGAGATACTTCTACAATGCTGCTTAATGACCTTAATTCTGCTATGTACTGCTGCTGGTAGATCTTGTTTGCTAATGCTGATGGTTGCTTTCAAAACTTTGAGATGCAACTGGGTGTTCCTTAGTCTTATATTCTTCACATCTTTGCTAATAAAAAATATTCTACATTTCAAATGCCACTGTAGCTGCTACTCTAACTGCTTTAAGAAAACAAAATTATTTTCAAACCTGGTACATGCTGTATACTTTAATAGTAGAGATCCTTCAGGTCCTTCATCTTCTGCTTCAAGTTGTTTCAGATTCTTAATCACATTCTTAGCTATGAGGAGATATAATACTGCTTCATGGTGTCTCGGTTTCTGGTGATGATTTTGATCCCTTTCATAGACTATATACTTCGGTCTTATTGGTCTTGTATCATCGAGTTGATCACTGAACCTTGGACAAAGATATACTTCATCATTCGTACAGAGTTTATGGTCTGCTTTTTAACTTCAGATTACAATGCATACAATGAGCCTTATGACACATTTCAGTACTAAATAAATATTGCCTTTCAGAGCTTGCGTATAATCACATTGTCCTGGAAAGTTTAGGCTTCAAACTTTCCCATAGAGCGAGATATACTTCTTCAAATTTCTTATCCTTCAAAATTCAAATGTCTTGGATTTTGGATGTGTCTTTGTACATAGGAGAACTTTGTTTGCTTGGACAGACTTTGAACGATGACTTCACTTACAATCATGAGCTAGAATAGAAGGCCTCAAACTTCACTAGCTACTCTACATCTCCTTCCATAAATTATAGAGAATATTGTAAACTTCAGTGCCGTAGAAGATTCAGATGTCATGTAGTTATTTGGTATTATTATGAATGCTTGTTCTTGTAGCTTGCATAGTAGCATTTTTGTTTTTCTTGTGGCTTGCATCATAGTCTTCATTGAACAATTTCTATGTTCTTGCCATATTTGTTACTTGCCTCAGAAATTTATATAACGAACCATCTCAGAGATATGCATAACAAACTTCTTCTCTTGAGTGAGAATTTCTCCTAGTCTTTGATCTCACAATTTAAGTTTTTCTTTTCAAGGTCTTAACCTTGGTCTAGAAATGATCCTTTTGTTTATTGGAGTCTCGACCTTCTAGATTATGTTAGGCTAGGAGGTAACTCCTCAAATGAGATTATATTATTCATTTAGGCAGTTCATAGTTATATACATGAGGGAGTCACTGTTGAGTTTCATTTCCCGATGACTCTCCATTTTCTCTTATTATTTATTTACACTATTTACAGTTGTTCACCCAATCTCTATGATTAGGTGTCAACATTCCCCCCCTTAATCTAAAGGGATGTTGGTGAGTCCAAGCATCATTCTAAATCTTTCAAGCTTTTCTCTTCCAAGGGCTTTGGTGAAGATGTCTGCAATCTGCTCATTAGTGGAACAATGGTGAAGATGGATTATTTTGGCCTCAACATGATGTTGAATCAGATGATATTTTGTATTGATGTGCTTCATTCGATCATGGAACTTTGGGTTCTTGGCCAACTTTATTGCCGAGGTAT
>APFE030553947.1:2241-14871 GCA_000404065.3 Pinus taeda | reverse complement strand
TTCGTTCATGAAAGACTGGATTCTTGGCAAGTTTGAGCACTCCCTGATTATCACAAAACAAGGGAGTAGGACCTGTCTGGGAAACATGCATATCCGCAAGCATACGTCGAAGCCAAACCGCCTCACAAGATGCTTAACTGCTCCCCGATACTCTGCTTGTGTTGAGGAGAGAGCCACTGCCTGCTGCTTCTTACTAGTCCAGGTGACAACACCGGATCCTAGGCTAAACACATACCCAGCTGTAGATTTTCGATCATCAACCGAACTGGCACAGTCAGAATCTGTGTAACCACTGAGTATAGGATTGGAACTTCGAGTGTATCGGAGTCCATAATCAGGAGTGCCACGCACATATCGTAGCACACGCTTCGCTGCTATCCAATGATCAGCCTTAGGAGCTGACATGAAGCAGGAAATGTAGCTCACTGCAAAACTGATGTCAGGTCTAGTGGCAGTAAGGTAGATAAGGCTGTCCACTAATTGCCTGAATAAAGTTTCATCCACAAGGGGGGAAGATGACTGAGCTGAAAGTTTGAGCCCTGGTTCCATAGGAGTTGTGGTCGGTTTGCAATCCTGCATTCTGAACCTGTCCACAAGATTTTTGGCATACTTGGACTGAGAGAGAAAGATGTTGTTCTCAGTTTGCCAGACTTGAACTCCCAGACAGTAATGAAGAAGTCCCAAGTCTGTCTTATCAAAGGTGCTGCATAAGTCTTGTTTGATCCCATGGATCAAATGTGCAGAGCTGCCAGTAATGACAAGGTCATCCACATAGACAACCAAAAACAAAATATCATCTCAAGTATGCTTGATATACAGGTTTGCATCAGATGGGCTCCGCTGAAGGCCGTGATTTGTCAGATACTGATCAATTTTCATATACCAAGCCCGAGGAGCTTGTTTCAATCCATAGAGTGCTTTAACTAATCTACACACTTTCTGTTCTTGACTGACAACCTTGAATCCTGGAGGTTGCGTCATGTAGACTTCTTCCTATAAGTCACCATTTAGGAAAGCACTCTTTACATCCATCTGATGAACTTTCCAATTGAACTGAGCTGCTAGCGCAAGGACAAGCCGTATGGTACTCATCTTGGCTGTAGGAGCAAAGGTCTCCTCATAGTCGATGCCTTCCTTCTGTGAGAACCCTCGAGCAACAAGACGAGCTTTATACTTGTCTAAGGTTCCGTTAGCTTTGTATTTCACTTTATACACCCATTTGCAGCTGATGGGCTTTTTCCTTGTAGGAAGATCAGAATGGGTCCACGTGTGATTCTTCTGAAGACTCTGGAATTCAGCTTCCATAGCCTGTTCCCACTTAGATGTACCCTTAGCCTCTGAATAGGTTTGAGGCTCAAAAATACTGTGTAGGTTAGCCATAAGAGCAAAATTTACTGTAGACTGCTGTTTGCTTTTATGTCTAGAAGTTCTACCTTCAAGGAGCTCATTATCTCGGAGATCACCAATGGTTTTAGCCCACCATTTAGGTCGAAGAGTAGAGGAACCAATATCAGGAGGAGATGGAGCAAGAGGAGGGTTATTTTCCGGAGGAAGCTCAGATAGTGTATTATCAAATACTGATGGTACATCATCCCTCCCATCAGGTGGACCTACCGGAAGAAGAACACTGTGAGGCTGATTCTCAGAACACTGCTCAGAAGGAGAAGACTGAAAGAATCCTCTGTCTTCATCAAATACTACATCCCTACTGAAGCTAAGACGACCAGTGGCTATATTTATCAACCTATAGGCCTTGTGATGATCACTGTGCCCTGTCATCATGAGTTTCTGGCTTTTGGAATCCAACTTAGAGCGCTTAGCAGCTGGAATCCAAACATATGCAACTGGGCCAAATACTTTGAGGTGATTGATCTTAGGCTTACGGCCAGACCAAACTTCTTCGGGAGTCTTCCCCTTAACAGCCGAGTAGGTGATCGGTTAAGAAGATAGACAACAGTGAATACTGCTTCAGCCCAGAATTTGTTCGGAACACTCCTGTGTCGTAACATGGAACGAGCCATTTCAACAACCGTACGGTTGTGGCGTTCGACAACACTGTTCTGCTGAGGAATGTAGGGTGTAGTTAACTGGGGTTGGATGCCATGAGTATCACAGAAGTTGGAAAACGCAAAAGAACATAATTCCCCCCGTTATCTGTCCTAAGAGTCATGATATTACAGCCAGACTCTTTTTCAACTAAGGTTTTAAACTTTTGAAATGTACTTAATGCATCAGATTTATATTTTAGAAAATACACCCACATCTTTCTACTGGAATCATCTACAATAAGCAAAAAATATTTGCAACCAATAATAGAAGATGTATTCATAGGACCACAAATATTAGCATGAATTAACTGGAGTACCTTAGATGCGCGCCAAGATTCTCCATCCTTGAATGAAGACCGATGTTGCTTGCCAGCTTGACAGGCGCCGCATACTCCCAATTGCTGAGTCTGAATATCAGGTAACCCTGACACAAGTCCCTCCCGAGAGCGTTGAGAGAGATACTGCATGTTTAGATGCCCATATCGCTGATGCCACAGAGTGCTGATGGGAGAAACACACGCTACTAGAGCCACTTCTAGAGAATCACCAGTGTCAAGAAGCCTGTATAGACCATGATCCTCTAGGCCAACAACAACCGTAAGACTAGTCTCCCTGTCGATAATAGAGCACTTGTGCGCACTGAACACTATATCAAGCTGAGGAGAGTTCCTCATAATCTGGCTGACAAACAGCAGATTAATTTCCATACCAGGAACATAGTACACATTCAGGAAGATGAGTGTGCGTCCACCAGACTGGATCTGAACCGTACCTCTGCCAACCATTGTGTACTTTTCACCTCCGCCAAATACCACGGAATCACTGAAAGGTGAGAAGTCAATAAACCAGTCACGCTTGTGAGAGAAATGGTGTGATGCACGAGAGTCAATGTACCAGGCAGAAGAAGGGACATGATCTGAAGACCTTTTAGCCATAAAGGCCTAAAAGGCAGATTCTGTCTGCTCGGAATGTTCTGCAACATTCGCTGTCTGATGGGGCCCTCCCTGTTTCTTCTATTTAGAAGCAATCCTCTGCCAGCAATCTTTCTTCATGTGGCCGAACTTGTGATAGTAATTACACTGCACACTTTTTTTCCTAGCAGGAACAAAAGGCTGAGAAGAACCTTTCTGCTGAAAGGACTGAGAGGACTGATATTTGGCAGCAAAAGCATTTTCCGAGGACACTGATGAAGCACCACTACCAAACTGCTGTTTCCAAAGATCCTGCTGCAGGAGTTTGGTGCATAACTCTGTAAACTTCAGATCAACATTTGTGGTGGTAATGTTGAGTGTTTCTATGAAGTGTTCATAAGATTTCGGTAGACTTTTTAGAGTGATGACTACCATATCTTCTTCCTCCATGGTTCGACCAATGGCTTCGAGCTGATCTCAAATGTCTTTAATCCTGTTAAGATGTTCCTGTAAAGACATATGTTCGTCCATCATGATGGAGAACAACTGATTCTTGAGAAAGAAAGCTCTGCTCTTGTCGGATGTCTCATGCAATTCCTTCAGATGTTGCCAAATTTTAGCAGCGGTCTTGCCTGAAGGAATCTGCGATAACAGATCATCAGTCACAGAAAGGTTGAGAAGCATAACAGCCTCTCGATTTCGATCATCAAACTTATCTTGATCGGTACCAGCTGTACCAAGATGGATCTCTTTGGCCAAAACAAGCTGGTCAAGACGCCTATATTCAAAAATGGTCAACATTCTCTGTTTCCAGATGTTATAGTTGGTGCCATTAAAGCGTTGACTGCCTTCCAACATTAGATTGGTTAGCGAAGCCATCTGCACGTTTCCCAAGATATAGAAAACAACAAAGGAGTCCGACACAGATTTTAATGCAGATTCTGGCTAATCTAGACAAAATGTGACAGGTGCAAAAAAAAAATTCCCACGCTCAATAATTTTGCCGAAATCGCTTAAACAAAATGATTAAGCAGAAAAATAGGAAAACAATACTACGCTCGCTGTTTTAGCGGGATTTTGTTTTTTTGTTTTTGTTTGTGCTGAAGAAAAAATGTTGTTTATGCTACGCAACAAATATGAGCATAAAGTAAAATTGTGCCTTGATAGCCGGAAAGGTGATCAGACACTGTTTACAAAGATTGGCAATGATAAGTGCAGGGACTCGATCGCAGACTGATATGAAGGAATGAGCCCCGTTTCAGAAGCTGTCTGTTCCACAAAAAAAATACTGCGCCTTTTTTTTTTTGCTTTCTTTTGCAATTTTGTTAGCGCAACATCGGGCCACGGAACGACCCAGCTTGGATCCGACGCCAAAAAAAATTTGTGCACCAAAGTATATTCCAGCAATCACGAAACCCTCGGAGTAGTCAAAACTTGAGTCGTCCACGCAGGTAGCTCCAGAATTTACTGCAAAGGCGACACAACAATCTTGCAGAAGTCGAGTACGCATCGAAATGCCCAAATCTCGTGACTGTGACGGAGAATCGAACCTCTTACCAGACAGAAGAAGCAAAACGCCTGAACGTAGACTGAGACAGAGACTGGTGGCCCCTTTTAAAAATGAAAAACCAAAACGAAGGCAATTTTTCGCTTTTTGCAGGTCAAAAATGACTGTCTCGACCAATTGTAAGATTTCCCCCCGAATAGAGCAGCAAGAAGCGTCCCTACGACACGCAGCTTCGCCCTAGGTTCCGAATCTCTAGGCCTTCCGAAACACTAGACGAAAGTGTAAACACCAGACGACTGCAAACAAGAATTTAGAGGGTAATTAACGGTTGATCATATGGAAATATTCAGTGCAACGTCCTCGGATGTCTGACGTCTCAGAGTATTCCAACGACGGGTATCAAAGACCTCGATGGCCCTAATCAAGCGTCTCTAGTGTCTGCGCAAAGAGATTTTGTCTCTTGACACAAAGAGAAGGTGGATGTGCTTTTTCTCAGAATCCACAAATTTTTCAAACAACAAAAAAAAATTCGAGAGAAAAAAAAAATATCACCTAAGCTCTGATACCATAAAACGGTGCGAGACACGCATATAGATTTCAATGAATGAATTAAATTAATTACATGAGCAAAAATGAAGCTCAATAAGTAATACAGAGATATTTACAGTAATAGAAACATCAAGTTTCTATTAGGAAATAGAAACAACCAGTTTCATCTAAGAAATTGCTAAAAAGATAAAAATAGCAACAGCTTAATAAGAATGAGCGTTAAACACTAAATAGTATTATTCTAATATGAGCGAGTGCATATAATTTTTTTTCTTTTTGGTCTTAAACTATATCTTGGATAACAAGAATATACAATAGATCTTTTGCACATGATAATGAATTTTAGAACAATAGAGTTCTTATAGACTTCATGTACCTTTAATAATAATCCTTGGTCTTATAAGAATGCTGATGTTGATGATGATTTCAATGCTAGGACTTCTGATTATTACTAATCATAGAGATAGGATTCTTGGACTACTGAAATAGAGCTCAGATTGTATGTCACAGATATAACTTCGGGTTCCACATGATAACTCGGATTCCTATTATTGACTAGTCTTGTCATTTTTGTAGTACTTGAATGAAAGAGAGAAAAGCTTCTTCTTTCTTGCCTTGTGCTGGTACCTCTCCCTTTAACACATTGAATGATTGTCAAGACTTGTTTATTGATGGTGCTTTCAGGAGTCTTTGATGATCTTCAGTTTCTAGAATGATGATCTTAGAACCTACTTCTTCGAGATGCCAACATAGTGTGATCTTCAAATTGCTTCCCCTTAACCTTAGCTCTGATTCCATGCTGAGAAACTAGTAAGCTAACAATTAGGGTTGATTTCTCTTACTTGATAATTGCTTGTGAATATTTGTTGGCTTCCTCTTTTCATTTATTATGTTCTTTTCATCAAACAATTACCAAAACATAAACAAGAAGATCACAAAAGGCAAAGAACACAAAAATGTAGGCTTCAAGCTAGGGGAAAACCCCACAAGGGGGAAAACCCAAACAACTTCTCTTATAGAATTAGATCAAAGTGAGATATCCAAGACATAGGACCAAGACTAAAACTGCCACAGAGATTCAAGTCAGCCCTTCTTTAATCCTTCAAGCAAATCAAATCCAACAAAGTCAAACTTGGTCAAACTTATGAGTTATGGTCATTTCCTAAAATTTCGACGACTTATTGAAATTTTGGGCCTTGCAATTTCGGACCCTTCTATTTCGGACCTATACCAACTTTTAAATACCATAGAAAAGCTTCAACATGTGGATAGATTAGGGCAGAAAACAGACCTTTCTATCTCCTTTGACTTCTCTCTCTTTCTCTTCCCCCTTTTACTTCACTGATTTTCTTATTCTTGCTTGCACAAAAATTGAATTGGTTTTCTAGATGTGGAGCACAGTTGCCCATATATAGTTGTTTGTGGTGAAAATGTAACTAGTTCCAGTGTTCATAATTGTTGTTGTACTCATTTCAATATGTATTCTATGTAACAAACAAGAGAAGGAAAGAAAAAGTTATTATTATTAAGCATGGGTTTCATGCTCATTATTGGTGGTCTTCTCAGTAAAAGCATGCTCTTTATGCTTATAGGGTTTGTTAGGTCTTAGGATTTATTGTCATGAGTCAAAGGAGTCAAATCATCTTTATAAGACCCTTTCGGGCAAAATGTGAATTTATTTTGAGTCTAGAAAGTCTTGGAAACTCCTAAAGTACAAGTCAACCCTGACAGCTTCAAGTCGGGCTAAAGGAGGGAATTCGACCCCTTGGAAAGGCTATATAAAGAAGCAGTTTGACATCATTTGTGACTCACTCATCCACAAGTTCGATCTCAAGAAGAAAGTTCGATTTGAAGTTGGGAAGCATAAGAAGATAGCGAAAATCTAGAAGAAGAAAGAAAGGATAAAAAATCTTGTTTTTGGACTCTATCTCTTTCACACATGCAAAGTTCTAGGGTTTCTGGTGTTGCAAAGAGGTCGAAATTGCAGGTCTGAGTTGTAGGAGGACAAAGTGCAGTACCTTGTAGCTGGAAGGAACAATACTCTATCTTGGCGTCATTGACCTTGGGAGGAGCTGTCTTGCTCTAGGAAGGTCTCAGGAGGAAGCTGAGCTAGGGTTTTTGTAGCAGCTACAAGGCCGAATCTATAGGTTCGAAGTTGCAAGAAGAGTTGCAGTATTGAAGTTGCCAAGTCAAAGTTGCAGGTTGAAGTTGACTAGTGCAGAATCAAGAAAGGACTTGTTGGAGCACTGACTTGGTACTTGGAGAAGGACTGGGGTTTGGGTCTTTGTGTCTCATCTAAAGCAAATTCTATAAAAAGAGAAGAGTTTTTTCGGATTTTCCCCATGGAGGGGTTTTGCCCTAGATGAGAGCCTAATTTTTGTGTCCTTTGTTGTTGTTGTTTCGTTTTTGATAATTTGTTTGATGAAAATATCTAACTAAAGAACATTAAGAAGATTAACAAATTTCACAAGAAAATATTAAGGTTAAGGAAAATAAGAATTAATAAGTTGCCACATCTTAGAAAATCAGAAAGGTAGAAAGATTTTCTTATGATGACAATTACTTGTGATATTATTATGTTCTTATTAACTTGTTTAAGTTCTTTTATCTTCTTCTCATGAAGCAATCATCAAAGCAAAATCATGAAGATCAGGGACACCAGATGTAGGCACTCAACTAGGGCTAAAACCCCTATGAAAGGGAAAACCCAGTCAAAAAATCTTCCTTCAGTAGATTCAAAATGAGATAGACTAAGACCTTAGACCAATATACCTTTCTCATCCACCAAGTCAGCCTTCCAAGATGATTTAGTAGTTTCTTCTTAGCAAATTCAACCTAGCAACAACCCAGAAATTCGGCTTCCCAGCTACAAAACTTCGACCCCCAGCAACAGAATTTTGGCCCAGCTTTAACACTGTAGTTTTCGGCCCCTCCAGCAGCTTGACAACTTCACATGTGTGTGAGAGAGAGATACAGATAATTTCGACTTCTTATGCTTGAGATAAACCTCCATCTCCTTTGCTAGCCTTTCTCCTTATTCCCTTGACTTTCACACCTTTTCTTAGCCCAAGAAGTTGTAGATCGAACTTGATGAGTGAGAGTGTCAAATGAGGTCGAGTTGCTTCTTTTATATAGGAGTTTCTGCCCCTCAATTTAGGCCGACTTGTCCAGTTTGAGGCTGACTTGATGGAGGAGGCCTAATTGACCTATTTTACAATAAAATAAATTTCTTTTTTGACAAATAGAGCCCAAGAAGGGTCTTTTACATTATGACATGGACAAGGATACTTGACATAAACCCTAGAAGCCTTCAATGGAGGCTTTGACCTAAAAACAATTGACCCAAGCATGAAACCCATGCTTTAATAAGTCGATTTCTTTAATAAGTCAATTTCTTTTTCTTTCTTTTAACAAATACATTACATCATGACTCAAATATAATTATGAGGATCGACACTAGCTACATTCTTCAACACTCCCTCTTAACTAGGGAGGTATATATATATTATATATATTATATATATATATATATATAGAGGGAGAGAGAGAGAGAGAGAGAGAGGATCTCAAAATGAACTACGAAGAGTTCTAGCACACTCAATGCTGCAGACTAGATCCCTGACTAGGGTATTCTATCTGGGTGGGACTAAGGGGACTCAAGCTTTATCCAACTCTAGGTACCATGAGGCTTTTAATCTCTACCACCAACCCAGGGATCTAGGTGCGTATCCAAGGTCGAAACTCCATGACCAACGCCACCCTCCCTCTTCGGGATCTAAACATCAACACATAGGTCGACCAAATGTCCTCCGAGAGTCCCAAGCATCTTGCCATTAGATGCTTCATCTTGCAAGCATGCTTCCCAAGTGTTCATTCTTCTTATGGAGAGGTTTACCTGTATAAACACAACCCCAATCAATAATAAATTTTCAAATATTTATATAAGTAAACACAAACCTTTGGGGTCTTCATTCATTTAGATGCTGCTTATATCATCAATTTATCCATATATATCTTGTCGAAAGCTTTCTTCTTCTTTCATTTCTTTTGCTTTAGCAACACCAAATACATCTTCAAGTCATCTCAAGTTTTTTGTTTGCAGCTTCATGAACATTTATGAATAGTACTTCTGCTTACTTCAAAGTATTCATTGTCATAATATGCCCTCCCTCTCAATTGGAGAGATATACCCTTTCTTCTATCCAGGCTCCCTCTCAATTCAGGGAGATCAACTACTTCCTTCTTCTATAACATCGAAGAGCCTTTCATGGCTTCATGGCGTCAAGGTCATCTTGATCATCATAACTCCATCATGCTTATTATTATCATATGAACATCTTCATCAAGTACAACCACATACAAACATATAGAAGCATGGAGTTAACTATATTAGAATCATATTGCTATAATGGAAGCACTTAGATTTTAGATATCAAACACCTAAACTTAGTTAGGTTCATAAACAACAATAGTTACATACTTAACTTCTTGCTAGGGTTTTGTTACAAACCCTAGACTATATCATTAAGTCTTAGAGCAACTCTATCAAGATATCAATCATTATATTTAGGGCCTCAATATTACTTTCAGAGATATATGACAAACTCTACCATGATTTATTGCAAACCCTAGATTAAATTATATTGTAAAACATTTTCATCATATCCTAGAATATCAATCTATACTAGGGTTTTGTTACATACCCTAGAATTCACAAACTAAGACATGAGTATCAACAATTAGGTTAGCATACTCGCATACATACTTCTAGGATTTCATAATCATGCCTTAACATTTCACAACATTATCTACTAGGTAAACTCAAGACATAAACATCAATACATCAAAGTTAAACATATAACAATTTTATTCAGACCAACGTTTCGATTATACAGACGAATATACACCTAGGGCTTCATTTCTAGGATCTTACTATAAAGGTTTTGTTCCCAAACCCTAAAAATCTAGGGTTTCATAACTTAGACATTAACAACAAACCCTAAAGGGCTAGGGTTTCTATCATAACAATATCAAAATAGGAATTCTAGATTTCCTCAACATCCTTAAGTAGACTAGGGTTTCATAATCAATATTGACATACCCCTAGCAACAAGAGGCAAGGGCTTTGTAGGAAACCCTAAAGGTTAGGGTTGCACAAGAATGATCAAATACTATCGTGTGGGTAGATTCAATTTGATGATTAATCACCCTAACAAAACTATTTGTGATTCAAAACCCTAGACATAATGATGTTAATAATGTAAAGCAAATTTTAGAAGAAGAATGATCGTACCTTTTACATGAAGAGAACTTAATAATAAGGTTTATAGTCTAAGACATACCTTGAGTTGTTCCTTAACAAACCTTGTAGGACATCAATTATTGAAGGGCTTCCTTTGCAACATAACTTCTTCCATGCTTCAAGGATCTTACTATAAAGTTTTTGTTCCCAAACCCTAAAAACTAGGGTTTCATAACTTAGACATTACAACAAACCCTAAAGGGCTAGGGTTTCTATCATAACAATATCAAAATAGGAATTCTAGATTTCATCAACATCCTTAAGTAGACTAGGGTTTCATAATCAATATTGACATACCCCTAGCAACAAGAGGCAAGGGCTTTGTAGGAAACCCTAAAGGTTAGGGTTACACAAGAATGATCAAATAATATCGTGAGGGTAGATTCAATTTGATGATTAATCACCCTAACAAAAATATTTGTGATTCAAAACCCTAGACATAACGATGTCAATAATGTAAAGCAAATTTCAAAAGAAGAATGATCGTACCTTTTACATGAAGAGAACTTAATAATAAGGCTTACAGTCTAAGACATACCTTGAGTTGTTCCTTAACAAACCTTGTAGGACAGCAATTCTTGAAGGGCTTCCTTTGCAACATAACTTCTTCCATGCTTCAAGGCTATCCTTTGAGGTCTCCTCCATAACCCTTGAGCATTCAACAAGATTTCCTAACCAAGGAAAATATAAAGAGAAAGATTATTAGCATACAATACAAACAAGTCTTGATGTGAGGAGGAAACCAAAGATGAAACAAAAAAAATAAGATACCTGTCTTTTGGTAAAATGGTGGAGGCTCCCTCTTAACCCATTCTTTTTGAGGGATACCTACAACTTATTAAAATAGTTCAAAAATGTTCTAATGAGACATGTTAGACCTACAAACTCTAGAAATCAAAATATAAAGGAAAACAATACAAGACTAAGAAGGATATGTAGGAGAGGACTTAGTAGTATAAGTCCTTCACTTCTGATCCCTCAGTTTTGTTCTTCGCTGGAGCTTCATTGACAATATTTGCTTGATCTCTCTCTCTCTTCTTATTCCTTGGATTCTTAAGACATTAAATTTTATAATGACCCATCTTATGACAATTGTAGCATTCAATCTTTGATAGGTCAACTTTTTTCTTTGGTCCTTTGAACTTCTCGAAGGTTCCCTTCTTGTGATGAGCAGAATATGCATTCAAGGTGTTTTCTTCTTCATCCTCCTTTTTGTTGTTTACTAATGACATTCGGGTTTCTTCTTGACTGCATGCATTCCACATCTGTTCAAATGTTGGAGTATCCTTCCAACTGTTAATTCTTGATGCAAAAGCACTCCAAGATTTTGGTAGTCCTAAAAGAGCAGTAATTACGAGCTCTTTTTCTAGTATCATTTTGTAAAAATTTCTGTTTTCCCACCCCGGTTTTCAGTTTCACCTTATTTCTCCCATATAGTTAAATGCCCTTTCCCATATCCAAACATTTAACAACTGAAAAAAATAAATTTTTGCTGAAAACACAAATTCTGGAAATTTTTCAGAATGCTGGAAAATGCAGAAATAAAAAATTCAGCAGTAACAAACAGTCATTTAACACATTTGAACACTGTGATTTTTGGTCAATGTGACCCTAGAAAAACCCCCTACAACTCTTGGGATAAACCAGTTTGAGAGCTCTTCTTTATTTTTGGAAAATGCCTTTTTACAGTGAGAAAATATTCAACAAAAAATCAGCAACCAAATGTACAACTTATCTCTTTTTCCTGCCTCACAGTCAAGCTGGAAAACTGCTGTACGGATGTATGGACTATACAGATTGTACGGACGACGGTACAGACTGTACGGATAGACCTCGATTTTTGTGCAGAAAATCAGGTGCCTCAATTTCTGTGCAAAAACAAATCTGCTTTTTACTGCTTGCTCAGCAAAAATTTGCCTTTTTCTGCTTGCTTATTCAGCTGTAAGGATTTGCTTAAATGCTGCCTTGGTATGTGTGCCAAGCTGCTGCCTCCTTCTCCTCCTTGTCCAGAAATTTCCCTTGCTCTCTTGCTCTCTTTCTCTCAATCTACTCATGAAAGAAGGAATGATCCTTTTTCTCCTTTTCCTCCCTTAATCCAACCCTAAGTGACTTTTGGGTGATCCCTAAATCCAATGGCTGAAATAGATTTAGATCTACGGCTGAGATTAAATGCTCATTTAAATCTCACTTTTTATTTTTTAATTCACTCCACTTTAATAAAGACCCACTTAGTCATTTATTTCCAAAGTCACTTTTCCTTTCTAATTTTTCATTGACTTTATAAAAGTCACTTTAAAATTAGACTTTAGTAAC
>APFE030553944.1:0-17548 GCA_000404065.3 Pinus taeda | reverse complement strand
ATCCATTTTAAAATTCCAGTTTTGATTTCACGGTTAGATAAAAATGGATAGAAAGAAAGCAAGATTATATTATATTATTGTTTACACATGGCCGAAAATAGCCAGATCTACTTGCTGATTAAAACACTCAAGCCTGGGATACCTGAGACAGGTTATTAGAAATATATATACCCTGGCTGTGATATCTGGACAGGATAAAAAACGATTTTATATACTATATATATATATATATATTATTATATAATGTTAATATACAATTAAATGCATGTGCACATAAACTATAATAATTAATACATTTTAACATGGAAATCAAATAAACCCTCTATCCAAATTATTAAATTTAGAACATAACTCCCGACAGCCTTTGAAGCCTAATATTTAGATCCTAACTTATCCTTGCAAGTAAAATAGATTTGCAATATTTAACTCCGGTAGTTTTGGGTAAGTAAATCACCATCCTACCCTACCATATCATTGATTTTTATTTCAATCTTTGTCAATCCCTGAACTCACACTGCCACAATACACATTAGACCATCTTCCAAGTTGATAAAAACATTTTCAATAATTTCATGATGGGCATCAAATTGAATACTTCATAATTAAATACAATTTATTGTCTTTCAACTCTTTTGAATTAAAATACTGTGTGTAAAAATACTGTCACGATACACATTAGACCATCTTCGAAGTTGATAAAAGCATTTTCCATAATTTCATGATGTTAATCAAATTTAATACTTAATAATTAAATACAATTTATCGTGTTTCAACTCTTTTGAAATTAAAATCTGTGGATTTTCAAACTAAAAATATAAAGTTCGGTCATTCAAATATCCATAAACATAAATATGCATGTACACATAAACATGCATAGGGTTTTTCAATCTCAGCAACAAATATAAAGAAATATATTAAATCCAATATTTTTATTATCAATCATAAGTTTATTTACTTATTTTTTATTTTGATTTTTAAAATGAACGAATAATCATAATTTAGTTTCCAAATTACTAATAAGATACTCATTATTGGATGTTAAGTGAAATCATTATTATCAAACAAAACAAGACCACATAAAATTACCCACTAATAATTGAACAAAACCTTTTATTTTCAGATAAAAATACCTCTAAATCTCTTATACCACCACCATTTCCTTAGTCCCAGACAAAATACTCTCATGACTTTTTACTTCCTTAATAATAGCATACTATTCAAAAATTATACATTAATATTCATAAATATTTTACAGAAACTTCATACATTTAAAAAAAATTGATTGACGCGTTTTATATAGTTGTTTTTCCACTTAGATATTGGAATATACCGCATGAATAAGACTACTTGCAAATCTATTCTAAATCAACAAAATCCATAAATATCTAATATTTCACTTTATTAAAATTCATGCTCGTATTTATTTGTAAATGTACAGTATAACTGAATTTAGAAACAATTCATCTTGTATATTTATAAAATCTTATCTCATATTTCACTTTATTAAAATTCATGCTCGTATTTATTTGTAAATGTCCAGTATAACTGAATTTAGAAACAATTCATCTTATACATTTATAAAAGCTGACTTCTACTTGAAAAGCATTTGCTTTAGTAACTCATTTCCGTTACAAAAGCAAGCAGTAACTAGATCAACATGTTCATTCAATACATTTCTCTAATCAGGCATTAAATTTCTAAAGTAAAGCTATCTAGTTGACTGGTAAGGCAGAATAAAGCAAGTTTGTACTCTCCATAAACTTAGAAATAACCGGCATGCTGGTAAAGCACAATAACATAGCTGAACTTTACTGGAAAATGGCCAAGTGCTAAACGAATCAGATGAAGAATGACCCACCTTTGTAAAAATCAGTTGGGTAAATAATTCCATCGTTGTCTTTATCGAAAAAAGCCACATGTTGTTGAAGAACGCTCATGTCGTTGTGATTATGATCCGTGGACCCATTTATGTGCTCTGGATCCACTGCTTCCAAAGCTCTTGCTAAATCTAAATGTGGAACACATAGCAAAACTAATACAGGTTATTCACAATTAACAATAACACCAACAATATATTTAACTTAAGGATGGATTTATTGATTTAATAACAAATTAAAACTGTTAATCTGCAAACCTGAGATAGGATGATAAGAGGGATCTATTTAAGAATTAAAACACTCAAACCTGAGATGAGATATTAAGATGGATCCATTAATATTATTTGCGATTGTGGATTATGCAATCATATATTGGAATAATATAGTGCATACATGGGCTTGGCATTTGTTCTTGCAGGTGGATGTTCAATCTTCGCTGTGCAGTAATCGGTGCCCGTCTGGCAACTGTTTGCATGGAGTCTTCTGAAGGGCTCGCCATCTTTCAGTTCGTTGAGGGGCTTTATGTGAGATCCAGACGAAGACAATCTTAAGAATAGTAGCAAGCTTGCCTTAAAATGAACAAATTAAAACAGTGCGATGGAGCAAAAGATGTACCAACTAGATTGACCGAAGGCTCTATATAAGTAGCACAGAACAGGAGGAATGAGAAGAGAGTAGTCGTCCCTGTACAACGAAATGCGTAAAATGAAGGTATACGCAACAAAATGAGAAGAGAGTAGTCCTCCCTGTACAAGGAATTGCGTGAAATAAGGTATACGCAACAAAAAAGCAATGGCATTTATGGCACTACTATCAAACAAGATCGAAAACGGATCATTCTCGTGAGTCTCACGGCAAAATATTTGAAGGATCCCGTGCATTTCAGGTTTTCCGTGGTTTTGGATCTGATCTTCCGAAACCAAACTCCTTGACAGAAAGAGGAAATGTGTTTTTTTTAATGATAATTATGATAAATAAAAATAGATGATATTGTAATGTGAATGACATTTTATATTCATAGAAGTATAAAATGTATTGGTATAAGAAAAAGTTGCAGCGTTTCTCTAAGTGTTGAAAGTATGTGGATTACAGATTCTGAAAATATTTTATTACTTAAAAAGTTTATTTGAACCCTTTCATAACCATCAACTTTTACAATCCATGTCCATCTTTATCGCATCAACTTTTACAATCCATGTCCATCTTTATCGCATCAGTTCATTTGACCTCTCACATAACTATCAACTTTTACAATCCATACTCATCTTTATCGAATTGGTTATCAAAATTATATGTACCTAGATGCGTGTAAATGTATGTTAAGAAATTAATTTGATGTAAGGTATATTTTGTGGTTTGAAAGCACCTTATGGTGATGCTAAACCAGAAGAACAGTTCTGTAAGCTATAACTATTTGATGATAGGATGGTTTTAAGGAAATCTATAACTAAGAAAATTTAATATGATGATGTATTATGATGAAAGGGAATAAAGGGTGTAATTATAGTAATTTGTGATTAAATAATGGTTAGATGGTTTTAAGGAAATCTATAATCAAAGAAAATTTAATAAAATGATGTATCATGATGAAAGGGAATAAAGGGTGTAATTATAGTAATTTGTGATTAAATAATGGTTGGATGGTTTTAAGGAAATCTATAATCAAAGAAAATTTAATATGATGATGTATCATGATGAAAGGGAATAAAGAGTGTAATTATAGTAATTTGTGATTAAATAATGGTTGGATGGTTTTAAGGAAATCTATAACCAAAGAAAACTTAATATGATGATGTATCATGATGAAAGGGATTAAAGGGTGTAATTATAGTAATTTGTGATTAAATAATGGTTGATAAATTCTGTATAGAGTGCTTGGTAGATACATGTTTGGTGACCCATGTATTCAATTGGATTATGTCTTTTTTTTATGGGTTCTAACAAACATAACATTATGTTTGGTGAGTACAAAATGAAAATGCCACGTTGGACTAGACGTTGTCTTTGTTTATAAGGAGATTCTTCAATTCGCAGTGGATCATCACCTTATGAGGAAAACATATTTAGGAAAACCTATAACAATGAAGATTATGACAAATTCCTGAAGTGTGTTTGTCAATGGTTGAGATTATTGGCTATTATTATGCATAGTTCATCTACACATAAAGAGTATATTCATAGTATTTAGGAGGTGGTTAGATTTACTCAAATTTTTTTGAGAGATATTCTCCAACTAATTAGCTTTCTACATTAATGCATTATATTCTTCAACTAATTAGCTTCTTACATTACATTATTAAAATTTTCACTTAGCTCAATGATGTGTGTAATCAAATAATTTATACAATGTTACATTGATTTTTTTTTAGGGGTGATATATCAACCCTAAGGGATTTTGGCTACATCCACACCTGACGTTGGCCAAACTAGCAAGGCCACACCATACACATTAGCAAGGCCACACCAGCAAGGCCACACCATCCACACCTAGTTGGCCAAACTAGCAAGGTCACACTAGAAAAACCAAGCGTAACTGCAAGGGCTTGGAGATTTGACCTCGTGACCTCCCGATAAGCTAGGTACTAAGCAACAAAATTCTAAACATTTGTGTGTGTAAATACTTTTCACATTTCTTATGTTTATGCATAAAAGTAACATTTAGATATATGATATATAGAAAAACAATTCCTTTGATAATTGAAGTATGGATATAGAAAATATAAATACAAAAGTGTTTTTATATTTACTTTTTAAAATAAGATAATTTGATAATATAATTTATATAGCATTAAATTATCTAATAAAAATAGAAGATAAAATATAATTTAATTATATAATTTTAATTAACTTATTAAATGATCAGCAAAAAACGTAAAAATAATATACAAATAACAGCATATAATGGTTAATTCTATATATTAAATACTAATGGATTAGAAATTTAAATAAAATACTTAGAATTTACTAACCAAATAAATAAATCATATATAATTAAATTTATGAATAAATATTTTTTAAATATATATAGATTAAATATTTATAAAAATTCAAATAATCTTTTAATAAAATATTAACCTAATTTTTTAAATATATATTTAGTAATTAATTCAAAATCTCACTTATGTATAGTCTGATGCAACCTTTAAATGCTCACGTGTTTTACGGCAATTTAAAAATGTTTCTATTAGAGAAAGTATCCCTCTTTCCCACGCGATAAATTCTGAAGATATAAATAACATACATATTTGTTTTTTATAATACACTAACTACATTTTTAACTTCCAATGAGAAATTTTAATTTATATAATTTGTATCATAAAAATTTATAATAGTATAATTAATAAAATACATATATATTAAAAAAATATAAAATTCAAAATTATGAGAATAATATATACATAAAATACCTATCATGTTAATTATTTCAAACAATTTAGACTATTTCCAAATACATAATCTAAACCAATGTTGATTGCAAAAAGAGATCCTCGTCTCAAAATGTTCATGTCAATGCAGTTGGCTATACTACAGTCAAATTTGAACGCATATTGGGGCAAAAGTTCCCATGTCCTTTCTTCACCATACTAGATAAGTTCTGACTTCAACGTTGAAACTTTTCATAAAGACCTGAATAGAAATTTCATGAATAGAGAGAAAGGACCTGAATAGAAATTTCATGAGAAACTCAGGAGAATCCGATCAACAATGCTATTAATTTATTGAGAATTTGAACCACGCATAGAAATGCTGTGAGAGCACCAAATATATATATCCACTCTAAATATTTCTATAAAATTTAATATTAAATGATTTTTTTTTACAATTAATATTTAAATTAATTTCTTAAATTGTAATTCAATTTTTGTTTAACATCTTTTGTTGGGATTGATATTGTTATGTTTAATTATATATCACTATTTAACAAAGATGAGATATTTTAAATAAAAAATTATTTTTATTTTTATTTATTTCATTTGTGTATAAAATTAAAAATAAAATTATTTGAAACATTCATTAATAAGTTGAAATAAAATTATTATTATTTAAAATTAATATTTTATTAGACGTGATATTAATCTTTTAATTAATTAAGTGGAAATTAATAGTCTCGTTCTCTATATTTAACAAAATTAAAAATAAAAAACACAAACCTTGATTATGAACCATTCTCGTCCATCCTTCTGAGTAAATTATCTTGAGATTGAATCTATTTCTATTGAGACTGTATATTATTTTTTTTCTTAAATAACATGCAAAATACATTTACCACTCGTATTCATTATATATTTAAAATCAGATTACAATAAAAATATATTAAAAAAAATAAAATTAAAAATAAAACCAAAAGGTATGAATATTTTTCAATTTTTTTTTATTCTATTTTTATTTCAAGATAAATAAATATTATAAATAAAGAGTTGATCATATATATGTACATTTTCATACTTTTATTAATAAATTGTCTGAATTAGCCGCGTTGGCTTAGGCCATGGACTGTTTCTCTCCTTGAGGGTTTTAACCACGTCAAGAATACTTGTGTATTGACCTGTGATCCTTTTGTGAGCAGTGTCCTTTGTTGTTTTTCATATTTTTATTAATAAATTGTCTGAATTAGTTGCGTTGGCTTAGGCTGTGGACTATTTCTCTCCTTGAGGGTTTTAACCACGTCAAGAATACTTGTGTATTGACCTGTGATCCTTTTGTGAGCAGTGTCCTTTGTTGTTTTGTCTTAGGAACTTACCATATAAATTCCTACATGGTATCAGAACTATTTGAGGGATGCCCGTTGATGATCCAAATTTGAAGTCGGTACAACTGCAACTAACTGTCATTTCCTAGATCTATTGTTTCTAACTTCTTTCAAGTTGAGAGGACTGCTTTACTGTGTTAGGATCATCTATTCCACTGAGGAACCCCTTTCGTTTCACGTAAAAAAAAAAAAAATCGGTAGCCCTAGCTACGTCATTTTAAAGATCTGTAGGTATAAAGTCTTTATTTGAAGTTCTAGTTATTTTATCTTTGTTTATTTCGGTTTATTTATCTCTCTTTTTTTATTACCAAATCTATACCTTTCATTTTTGCGTATGCTCTTTGTCCCGCGACTGTGTGCGATCTGGGAAAATCAAAAACAGAAAGGAATGATTTTCTCATTCGTATGCTCCTTTTTCGCCGCACCTTAGTGTGATCATGGAAAATCAGAAACATTGAGGAAAATATTTAGTTTTCGTCTAAACTTCAAGTCGTAAGGTTTGTTTTTTTTGTATGTCCGTTTTGGGTTTTATGGTTTTTATTTTGTAGTAAAATTATATCTTTTTCAAGTGGGCACACACCCCAAAACTTCAGTGACTAAACAAAAACCCCTTCCTCTTTTCCAAAAATTACTGATCTTTTAAACTAGCTCACTTGGTCCAATGTTACTTTATGAGAATAAAGGTCTTGAGTTCAAGTCTTTCTTTTTGTTGAGTTACTTTTTCAAAATGCACATGTAACTTATGTTTTAAAGTTACTTTATGTAAAAGTGTTCTCACCCATTATAAAAAGTTAGTCATTTATAATTTTAAAGTCTCTTTTTGTTGAGTTATTTTTTCAAAAAACACATGTAACTTATGTTTTAAAGTTACTTTATGTAAAAGTGTTCTCACTCATTATAAAAGGTTAGTCATTTATAATTCTAAAGGCTTGTTATCTTTTATTTAAGTTACAATTTAGTCGATAGCTCATAAAGTACCATTGTAAAAGTGACTTTCACTTATTTATAAAAGTGAGTCACATTAAACCCTTTTATTAAATTGAGATAATTACATTAAGTCTCGAAATGAGGGATTTTTTTAAATATAACATTATCATTCATTTCCACACATTCACGCACTTCGTTGGCATCTTCAACAACTTTTCTTCAAAAAGCCATAACTTCTTCATCCGGAAGCCGTTTTCAGAGCCGCTTTTTTTAATCAACCTATTTTTTTATATTTTTCCATTGGAACATTTAGTTTCAGCATCTACAACTTCATTTTATGTTAAAATGGAAATTCCATACCAATTTATTCTTGAAAACACCAACTACTTCCAATGGTGGTCCTACATTGTGGATTTACTTAGAAGTAAAGGTTTTTACAGAATATCCTTAGGCTAGGAAACCAAACCTCAGGATGAAGATAAGGTAGCCAAATGGGAAAATAGCCAAGATCAAGCACATGGGTTGATAGGGATGCCTATTTCTCTATCCCTTAGATTCCATATTGCAAAACTTGATACTCCTAATGAAGCAATGAAATAACTCACTAATGTTTTTGGAATTAAAAATGAAATTAGAGCCCATCAACTTGAAAATGAGTTGCTTACATTGGACCCCAATTTTTCCATTGAAGATCTTTGTCCAAGTAAAGACCCTTAGATTCTATCTTTAGAGTTGTTCCTAAGGTAAGAAAGAGATGGTAGCCTTATCTATTCCATTCTTACTAAGTTGGGACCAGCCTACTCTGTGTTTGTTTCCACCTTCCATTCTACTAGAGAAGCCTTTATTTCTCAAGGACGAGACTACAAGTCCCCCTCTTTTGATGCATTTTGTGATTCTTTAATAAGAGAATAATAAAAGCTCTTATATCTTGGTCTTCTTAATCTTCAAAACTCTTCTAAGAAAGCCTTAGCCGCCTAGAAACAACCAAATTCAAAGAATCCTAAGAAGAAGTATCTTGAATAGAATGGTCCTGAGCAATTTCAGTCTCAAAATGAAAAACCATTTCAACAAAATGATAAGGCAAATAAAAACGAAGGGAAGAAGATTGATAGACATTGCCACTTTTGTAATTGAGATGGCCACTTAGAATCCAAATGCTTTAAGAAGATGGAAGCCTTGGAAGCAACAATGAAGAAGCATAACATCCATTTGGAGCACTCTTCAACTTCAACTTCATCTTTAGGAATAACACTTTCTGCATGTGGTTTCAAGCATTTCGGTCTGGTTATGCACTAAATGTATCTTCTTCTTCTCATTCTCATGAGTGGCTCATTGATTCTACAACTTCTTATTACATGGAAAAAACAAAGCGATGTTTTCTTCTTTAAATTATTGTAACACCAAAAATATATATGTTGGTGATGATAGATCTCTTACTGTTGTAGGGACTAGAACTGTTCATCTAGACAATAGTCAATTTAATGATGTGTTGTGTTCCAAAATTATCGTGAAATCTTCTATCTATATATCAAATAACTCATTTAGGTGAAGGTAAAATCGTTGAATTTTCATTTCACAATGTTGTAATTAAGGACCTAAGAGATCTTAGACAGATTTTAGCTACTGACATTGCTAATGATTCTTTAAGGTTCTATAAGTTTAACAACTTTGGTTCATCAAAACTTCCCTAAGTATTTGTATCTCATAATGATGAAGTGAGAAAACTTCGGCATGAACGATTTGGTCATTTAAACTATCACTTCCTTCAGAATCTATGTAAAGAAAATATGGTGACAAGTCTTCCAATGGTACCTTATAGAGATAATGTTTGTTCCGGATGTGTACTCCGAAAACATCATTGGGATAGTTTTGAAAAATGTGCCTGTTTGCATGCCAGATCCCCTTGACAGCTTGTGCATAGTGATTTATGTGGTCCACTTCCAGTTGTTTCATTCTCTGGCTACAAGTATTTATTAAATTTCATTGACAATTTCTCAAGATGCACTTGGGTATACTTCTTAAAACTCAAGAGTGAGGTATTTAACTTGTTCTTGGCCTTTAAAGCCTTTGTTGAAAAAGAATCTGGATATCAAATTCTTAAGCTAAGATCTAATAATGGTGGATAATATATTAATGACAAATTCATCGACCTTTTCACTAAGAATGGAATTCAAATGCAACATATTGTTCCATATACTCCACAACAAAATGGTGTAGTGGAAAGGAAGAATCACAACTTGAAGGAAATGTCAAACTGTATGCTTCAATCCAGAGGACTTAGTCTTAATTTTTGGGCAGAAGCAATTAACATTGCAAATTACATAGTAAATCACACTCCTACTAAGGTTTTAAAGAATATCACTCCATAAGAAGCATGGATCTTAATTAAACCAGATGTAAGTTACTTTCATTTTTTTGGAAGTGAAGCATAGGCCCATATTCCAGATGAGAAACATAAATATTTAGAACCTAAGAGTGAAAAATGTATTTTTCTTGGATATTTTGAAGATGTCAAAGGACATAGACTTATTCCACGTAAGTCCAAAAATGTTATCATTAGAAGAGATGTAAATTTTGTTGAAAATATATCGACCTAAAAGCCTAGTTCGACAGATGTGCCACCTCTTTCTATTCCTTCTACTTTTGAAAATATTTCTTCTTCAAATGATGACAGTGAGGATGACAATCCTCCCCCACCTTCTTAGGATCCTCCTTATACTCCTCAACTTCCAAAATGAGTCTGTGCTACTCAGGATTCAGTAGGTGCCCTTGTCGGTGATCCTACAGATTAGTAACGTACACATTCTTAGTTCGATAGAGTCTCTTCTTTAGCGAATTATGAGCCTGACACCTTTATAGAAGCTTCAGGCTATCTAGATTGGGCTGCATCTATGAATGAAGAATATCATTCATTATTGGAAAATGATACATGGGATCTTGTTTCTCTCTAAAAGGGACAAAAACTTGTTAGATGCAAATGGGTTTACAGAACCGAGTATGGACCAGATGGAAAAGTTGATAAACATAAAGCTCGTCTTGTTGCTAAAGGTTTTTCACAAGTTGAAGGCATTGACTATACTGAAACCTTCTCCCCTGTTGCCAAAATGAACTCTATCCATCTTGTTCTTTCCCTTGTTATCTCTTTCAAACGGGAAGTCCATCAGATGGATGCTAAATTTGCCTTCTTGCATAGGGACTTGCATGAAGAAATATATATCGATCAACCTACTGGCTTTATACAAACAAATTCCAGCCTTGTATGTTGGCTTAAGAAATCCCTTCATGGTCTCAAGCAAGCCCCTTGGGCTTGGAATGCCAAAATGGATAGCTTTCTTTTAGAAACTGGCTTTTCTATGTCTCATTATGACAATATTGTTTACACCAAGAAAGTGGACAAGTCTCTTATCATTCTTGTTGTTTATGTTAATGATCTTATCCTTATTGGTAGTGATCCCAACCATATAAACCATGTGAATTCCAGCCTTAAGTTTCAAATGACAGACATAGGACACTTGTATTATTTTCTTGGTCTTCAAGTCTTGCAATCCAAGGAAGGTATTTCCCTTTCCCAGTCCAAGTATGCTTGTGATATTCTACGCCATGGAAGACTATAATCCATCCCCTTCTCCCTTTTAGTATGGAGCCAAAATTTCAGTCACTTGTACTTCCCCTGAATTTGATGCTATCTTATACCGTCAACTTGTAGGAAAACTTTTGTATATGACCCATACTTGTCCTGACATTTCCTTTAGTGCTGGTCTTATTCTCGGTTTATGCAAAACCCACATGAAATTAATTGGAAAACAGCTAAAAGAATAGTTCGTTATGTTCAAGGTACAATTCAGTTTGGGATTCATTAAAGCGTAGAAGCATCTCTTCTATTGGTTGGTTTCACTGATTCTGATTGGGTTGGTGACCCTAATGATCAGAAGTCTACTACAGGTTATGTGTTCACTCTTAGTTCAGGACCTATGACATGGGCTTGCAATAAACAAAATGTCATTTCTCTTTCTTCAGCAGAAACAAAGTATCGTGGTGTCGTAGAAGGTAGTAAGGAAGCCATGTGGCTTCATCAGGATCTGTCAAATCTTGGCTTTCAGCGGTGGCATCCCACTACACTTTGGTGTGATAATCAAAGTGTCATTCAATTATGCAAAGATCTAGTCCAACATCAACGCATCAAACACATTGAATGCACATGCACTTCATTAGAAAGCTCATTCATGACCATATTTTTGAACTGCAATATTGTTCAGCAGATGATCAAGTTGCAGACAACTTTACAAAGGCTTTCACATAGGTGAAATTTACTAAACATTGATTTATGGTTGGAGTTCATGAAGTTGTCACTAAGGGGGGATAGGTTGTAATGCCTCCTTCCTTCTCCTATTATGTCATATTTGTACATCGTTCAATGCCATCCCTAGTTGTTCGTAAGGGGGATGTTAGGATATTCTGACACATAGGAAATAGTTAAGTATAACTTGGTCTAGTGTAGAGTTAGGTAAAGTGTGTTTCTTTACTATGTACTTTTGTAACTTACAATCCGACGGTCACGATATGTTCTAGACATGAAGTGATACGACGGTTCATTCTCTCCTTTCTATCACTGAAACTTTGATGCAGGAGCATCCAGCTCACCGTAATTGGGCAAAATTCCAACCAGGTTCAAAGGCTATTGATCGATTGGACTGTTTAACTTTTACTGTAATAATTTTCTTTTAGTTTGTTTTACAAGTCAGTGAATTTAGACATCTCTTTTTTATTTCAGTTAGAATTACTGTAGCTCAGTTATTAGTTAATGAGTGGTCCATTAAATTAGGGAAATAAGAACCAACTGTTCCTCCAAGTCTTGAAATGCCAAGTATTATAGTTATGAACAAAAACAATATTTTTGTAACCATATTATATATCAGTTTGATTAACTGTAAAGATCAACTGAAAAGAGAGAGATAAAAAAAAATCAAATGTAACAAAGGAAGGTTCAGTTGAATTATAGGAGAAAAGAAATAGAAACAGTCAGAGCATTTAAAAAGAAAGTTATTTTGTCCATCTGTACCATCTTTATAAATGTTTGCCTAAATGAATTTTCTTTCTTTACGACCGGATAAACTACCATACAAATAATATTTATCAAATTGCTATTGCAAGTATTCAAATATGAGTCACAGTCAAATATTAAACAATCAGAAGAAGTTTCAGTAATCTACAGTCACAAATGACAGACAACTATACATTTACTTTGCACAGAGTTGAATAAGAATCCCAGCATATAACATCCAGAAATCGAAGGTGAAGGAATTGCGTATAAGAATCAACCATTTTCCAGTGTTCGAATACATAAAGAACAACCAATGAACAGAGACGGAATACAAATGCAAAGAGGTAACGACACTGTACATTTTCTTTCCCTTTCATAAATTTCATTTAGAAAGTCGAAGGACCGCAGTTACAGTGATCATTGGTAAAGCCAAAACAATACTGTGAAAAACAAAGTCCGTTACCATACATAGAGCAGAGTACGACATATAGTCGGAAAATCCTTATAAACCAGAAACCCTGAACTGGGGTTTGACAAAACCAACCAACAACGGTTCCCATCTCTTGTAACACTTAATCTAGGAGCAAACGGAAGAAATACAGCTGAGTTAAATTCATACAGCGACCGAAGGACTTGGGCAAGAACACAGAACCTTAACATTAATCAAAACTACAACCAGACGTTTGGGATTCAGGCCTACCCAAGAAAAGAAGCGACTGTACAAGCTAAACGTTGGAGGATACGCCGCCCAGGTTGCCAACCACGACCTGCAAACATTAACTCATATACATTACAACGAAAGCAATGATGGGAAATCCAAGGAAAAGTGCGAATGCCTATGGAGAAATAGAAATACAGTGAAATTACCTCGAGAGCGCAGCCGAGTACAACCGTGTGACATCCTGAAGAGCTTGAGTGACTGTAGACCAGAGGAACAAAGTGGGTTAGTTCCAGAAAGAGAAGGCGAGCCATATTGAAACAAGGACAGGAGTATTTACCTGTTCCAAACGAAGGACGTGCGCCCGAAAAGTCCTGTGCTCGAAGGCAAATACAGTGCCGCACTGTGAGAGACCCAACCAATAGCAAGCAGACAATACCCAACAAGATTTGAACCAGAGACAACAAGGTTCCAAGGAAACACAGCAAAACCACAGTGATTGCCAGAAACAGCTACAAAACCTCGACCAAGAACCACGAGATACACACAGACAACAAGATATAACAACCAGCAACAAGTGCTTAACAAATACCTTAAGGAATCCGCGTATGTAAGGAAGGAAAGAACAGAATTACTCACCGAGGTCAAGCCACGGAACCGGGCCGAATAGCCATCAAAACCAAATGTCATTGCCATTAAAGTTTCAAGCAGGTTGAATAGAGGAGGAGCCAAGTTTTGCCAGCACAAAGAGTTGAACATACCAACAGAGCAGAGCATACAGCATTCTACCAAAGAAACCTAGAATCCCTCGACCAGAACAGAAGACCTCAAGGCGAAAAGAACGAAGGAACAATCGAGAAAGTGCCATAATGAACAAGGGTTAAGGCGCGGAGGCCAAACGGGAGCAGTTTCGAGGCGGAGTACAGGGCATTTACTACCGGCATTAACTCTCCAGCTACCAACCTCCACAAAAATCCCGCGAACAAACACAGTTAAGATTTTTATTTGCCACGTATACTGTTTCCTTCCACGTGTAAAGTGTGAAGTGTATGCTAAGTGGGCTGGGTTACACCAGAGTGGTATCAAAGCATTGAGTTGAAGAGATTTGAAAAAATGGATGTAGGTAGACGAGGACGAGGCCGAGGTGCTCGTAGAATGGCAGATGAGGCATTACGAGAAGAACTCAGAGTTCTTACTGCTCGTTTGGAAGCAGTAGAGGCAGGCAGGAGAAGAGATCCAGAAATGGGCGGTGTGAGTGAAGAAGAAGTAGAAGTGGCAGCAGATGGACCTGAAGGCGAATCAGCAGAAGTGAAATTACTGAAGTCTGTCTTATTGTCGAACAGCAGACCAAAACTAGAACTCTCGACATACAATGGTAGTTTGTCTATTGATGTTGTGTTAGATTGGATTAGTGAGATGGACAAGTGTTTTGAATGCGAGGAAGTTAGTGAAGACCGTAGAGTCAAATTTGTAGCAACAAAGCTGAAAGGACACGCAGCTCTGTGGTGGGACAGTGTCCAGAATGAGAGGAAGAGGTTGAACAAAACACCGATTAAAACTTGGACAAGGATGGTAGCTAAATTGAAGGGCAGATTTCTACCAAGGGATTATCAAATCGCGTTACATAGACAGGTACAGAACTTGAGACAGAGGGGACTGACTGTGAAAGAGTATACAGAGGAATTCTACCGAGTGAATTTGCGAGCCGGATATACAGAGGATACGGCAGAGAGGACAACCAGATATGTTAATGGACTGAGGATGGATATTTTGGATGAAATAAGTATTTTGTCTCCAAATAATACTAAGGAGGCATACCAGAGTGCAATTAAAGCAGAGGAGAAAATTAACCGAAGACAGAATGCCCGAAGAGGATGACGGTCTACCATAGGGAGAGGCCAGTCCTATGGCAGGGGCCGGATTGCCAGCAACAGCGAGGAAGCCAGCAGTTTGAGGACTTCGGGAACATCAGAAAAAGGAGACAGAACGAGAGGTGGCAGATCGTTCCAATAGGGCAGAGGAAATGGCCGTGGAAGGGGAACTGGTTATCAATGCTATAGACGCCACAAGTGGGGGCACATTTCGTTTGAGTGCCCAGAAACAGATTCAGCTGGACAGTGAGGCGCATATGTGGCGCAACCGGAGGAAACAAAAGCACCCCCTCAAGAGGCAGAGAATGCCCCAGAAACAGGAGAATCTTTAGTGCTGCATAAGGTATTACTGAAACCAGTTGATGAGAGTGTCGAACAGACGCATCGGAAAGCTCTGTTTAAAACAATTTGCAAATCACAGGGTAAGTGTTGTAAGATGATAATCGACAGTGGAAGTACGGACAATTTGGTGTCCACAGAAATGGTGGAAAAGTTGGGGCTGAAGCGTTTAAAACACCCCAATCCGTATACAGTTTCATGGTTACAAAAGGGGCACCAGTTACTGGCGGACGAGCAGAGTGAGGTTGAATTTCAAATAGGATGATATAAGGATAAAATTATTTGTGACATCATGCCGATGGACGTATGTCACATATTATTGGGTAGGCCTTGGCAATATGATAGGAAGGTGACACACGATGGAGTGATGAACTGTTATAAGTTCGAAAAAGATGGGTTCAGGCATACCCTTGTGCCTATCAGAGAAGAGAAGGAAACAACTGAAGCAAACGAAACCAAAGCATTGCTAATGAGCGGAAAACAGTTTTTAAAACAGGTTGAGAACAGTGAAATAAGTTATGCTGTAGTCAAAAGGACAAGGGCAGTTCTCTTACATACAAAGATAACAGATTTACCCGTGGAAATACAGCAAATGTTGGAAGAATTTACAGATATAGTAGTGGACGACTTGCCAGACAAGTTACCCCCCAAGCGGAGTATCAGCCACCATATTGATTTTATACCCGGAGCCAGCTTACCAAATAAAGCAGCCTATCGAATGAGCCCCAAGAATAATGAGGAAATCAGAAAACAGGTGCAAGAACTATTGGACAAAGGTTTAATCAGAGAAAGTTTGAGCCCCTGTGCTATGCCAACAGTCCTCGCCCCCAAGAAGGGAGGAGAGTGGCGGATGTGCACCGATTCCAAGGCCATCAATAAAATCACCATCCGATACAAATTTCCGTTACCACGTATGGATGATATGATGGGCTATTAAAGTGGGGCAGCCTACTTCTCTAAAATAAACTTAAAAAGCGGATATCACCAGATTCGGATACGAGAAGGAGATGAGTGGAAGACAACTTTTAAAACAAATGAGGGATTATATGAATGGCTGGTCATGCCATTCGGGTTGAGCAAAGCACCCAGCACATTCATGAGACTCATGAATGAGATGTTGAAGGAGTATATTGGGAAATTTGTAATAGTTTATTTAGATGACATCCTTATTTTCAGCAAGAGGAAAGAAGAACACTTCTGGCATGTGCGCAAAGTGTTGGAAAAGCTACAGCAGAACAAGTTATTAATAAATTTGAAGAAATGTAGGTTTCTGCAAAGAGGATTAATTTATTTGGGATTTGTGATAGCAGAAAATGAATTAAAGATGGATCCGGAAAAGGTAACAACAATAATAAATTGGCCGTCACCGAAGAATTTGTTTGAGGTATGTAATTTCCATGGATTAGCAAGTTTCTATAGGAAGTTTATAAAAAATTTCAGCGGAATTTGTGCTCCTATGTTGGAGACCATCAAAAACGCCAGCCAACCTTTTTGATGGACAGAAGCAGCAGAAAATTTTTTTCAACTATTGAAAAAGAAGATAACAGAAAGATTGATTCTCAAGCTACCAGACTTTCAAAAATTATTTCAAGTACGTTGTGATGCTAGTGGAACAACAATAGGGGCTGTACTCAGTCAGGTGGACAGACCTGTTGCATTTTTCAGCGAAAACCTGAATGAGAGTAGGCAGAAGTACTCCTCATATGACAAGGAATTTTACGCAATGGTACAGGCTCTAAGACACTGGAGGCATTATTTGTTGGGGAACGAGTTCGTGTTGTTTTCAGATAATTTTTCATTACAATGTGTAATACAGAAACACAAATTTAATCATAAACATGCCAAATGGGTGGAGTACTTACAGAGTTTTAATTTTGTGCTAAAACATATCATGGGCCCATTACATTATTATTAACTACTTGTGGTCCCTTACATTACATCGGTTAACCACCTTATTTATTACTATGGCCCATCCCATTATTACATTATTACCTTGGGTACCTCCCTCGGTATCCCATATTACCCCCCCTAGGTATATAACATTCCACCCCCCTTAGCATGTTTCGTCCCCGAAACATGGGAAGA